>JARFIX010000082.1:600000-891282 GCA_036346125.1 Lycocerus yunnanus | reverse complement strand
CCAAAATTATCTAATTAGCCTTTTCGATAGTGAATTCGGATAGTTTCGCTTTAAACCCGAAAAACTAAAATCTCTTTTAACCGTGAATTATTTCAATGCCATTGCATTTATACCATCGAAACACATTAGCAGCAATAGAAATTTTGAGAATATTTCATCTTTTATTTTTTTGACTACAAAAAAGCATAAAAATTTCAAAGGGGTTAACTTTTGGTTTTTCTCAAAAATCCTCAATTTTTTTATGTGCATTTTATTAGATAAATCGACGCCCTGGAACGTGTAGAGCTCAGAAAATGCTCCTGGAGCTGTCGCAAACGCTGGAAAGTGGCCCAAAAGTGGCTAAGTAGCCTTTTCAATAGTGAAATCGAATAGTTTCACTTTAAAGCCCAAAAAAAACTAAAATCTGTTTTAATCGTGAATTATTTCTATGCCATTGCATTTATACCATCGAAACACATTAGCAGCAATAGAAATTTTGAGAATATTTCAACTTTTATTTTTTTGACTACAAAAAGCATAAAAATTTCAAAGGGTTAACCTTTGGTTTTTCTCAAAAATCCTCAAATTTTTTTATGTGCATTTTATTAGATAAATCGACGCCCTGGAACGTGTAGAGCTCAGAAAATGCTCCTGGAGCTGTCGCAAACGCTGGAAAGTGGCCCAAAAGTGGCTAGTAGCCTTTTCAATAGTGAAATCGAATAGTTTCACTTAAAAGCTTTAAAGAAACTAAAATCTGTTTTAATCGTGAATTATTTCTATGCCATTGCATTTATACCATCGAAACACATTAGCAGCAATAGAAATTTTGAGAATATTTCAACTTTTATTTTTTTGACTACAAAAAGCATAAAAATTTCAAAGGGGTTAACCTTTGGTTTTTTCCAAAAATCCTCAAATTTTTTTATGTGCATTTTATTAGATAAATCGACGCCCTGGAACGTGTAGAGCTCAGAAAATGCTCCTGGAGCTGTCGCAAACGCTGGAAAGTGGCCCAAAAGTGGCAACCGTAACCTTTTCAATAGTGAAATCGAATAGTTTCACTTAAAAGCTTTAAAGAAACTAAAATCTGTTTTAATCGTGAATTATTTCTATGCCATTGCATTTATACCATCGAAACACATTAGCAGCAATAGAAATTTTGAGAATATTTCAACTTTTATTTTTTTGACTACAAAAAAGCATAAAAATTTCAAAGGGGTTAACCTTTGGTTTTTTTCAAAAATCCTCAAATTTTTTTATGTGCATTTTATTAGATAAATCGACGCCCTGGAACGTGTAGAGCTCAGAAAATGCTCCTGGAGCTGTCGCAAACGCTGGAAAGTGGCCCAAAAGTGGCTAATAGCCTTTTCAATAGTGAAATCGAATAGTTTCACTTAAAAGCTTAAAAAACTAAAATCTGTTTTAATCGTGAATTATTTCTATGCCATTGCATTTATACCATCGAAACACATTAGCAGCAATAGAAATTTTGAGTTTATTTCAACTTTTATTTTTTTGACTACAAAAAAGCATAAAAACTTCAAAGGGGTTAACCTTTGGTTTTTCTCAAAAATCCTCAAATTTTTTGATGTGCATTTTATTAGCTAAATCGACGCCCTGGAACGTGTAGAGCTCAGAAAATGCTCCTGGAGCTGTCGCAAACGCTGGAAAGTGGCCCAAAAGTGGCTAAGTAGCCTTTTCAATAGTGAAATCGAATAGTTTCACTTTAAAGCCCAAAAAAAACTAAAATCTGTTTTAATCGTGAATTATTTCTATGCCATTGCATTTATACCATCGAAACACATTAGCAGCAATAGAAATTTTGAGTTTATTTCAACTTTTATTTTTTTGACTACAAAAAAGCATAAAAACTTCAAAGGGGTTAACCTTTGGTTTTTCTCAAAAATCCTCAATTTTTTTGATGTGCATTTTATTAGCTAAATCGACGCCCTGGAACGTGTAGAGCTCAGAAAATGCTCCTGGAGCTGTCGCAAACGCTGGAAAGTGGCCCAAAAGTGGCTAAGTAGGCTTTTCAATAGTGAAATCGAATAGTTTCACTTTAAAGCCCAAAAAAAACTAAAATCTGTTTTAATCGTGAATTATTTCTATGCCATTGCATTTATACCATCGAAACACATTAGCAGCAATAGAAATTTTGAGTTTATTTCAACTTTTATTTTTTTGACTACAAAAAAGCATAAAAACTTCAAAGGGGTTAACCTTTGGTTTTTCTCAAAAATCCTCAATTTTTTTTATGTGCATTTTATTAGCTAAATCGACGCCCTGGAACGTGTAGAGCTCAGAAAATGCTCCTGGAGCTGTCGCAAACGCTGGAAAGTGGCCCAAAAGTGGCTAAGTAGCCTTTTCAATAGTGAAATCGAATAGTTTCACTTTAAAGCCCAAAAAAAACTAAAATCTGTTTTAATCGTGAATTATTTCTATGCCATTGCATTTATACCATCGAAACACATTCGCAGCAATAGAAATTTTGAGTTTATTTCAACTTTTATTTTTGACTACAAAAAGCATAAAACTTCAAAGGGTTAACCTTTGGTTTTTCAAAATCCTCAAATTTTTTATGTGCATTTTATTAGATAAATCGACGCCCTGGAACGTGTAGAGCTCAGAAAATGCTCCTGGAGCTGTCGCAAACGCTGGAAAGTGGCCCAAAAGTGGCTAAGTAGCCTTTTCAATAGTGAAATCGAATAGTTTCACTTTAAAGCCCAAAAAAAACTAAAATCTGTTTTAATCGTGAATTATTTCTATGCCATTGCATTTGTACCATCGAAACACATTAGCAGCAATAGAAATTTTGAGTTTATTTCAACTTTTATTTTTGACTACAAAAAGCATAAAATTTCAAAGGGTTAACCTTTGGTTTTTTCAAAATCCTCAAATTTTTTATGTGCATTTTATTAGCTAAATCGACGCCCTGGAACGTGTAGAGCTCAGAAAATGCTCCTGGAGCTGTCGCAAACGCTGGAAAGTGGGCCAAAAGTGGCATCGTAGCATTTGCAAATGTGAAATCGAATACTTTCACTTTAAAGCCCTAAAGATACTAAAATCTGTTTTAATCGTGAATTATTTCTATGCCATAGCATTTATACCATCGAAACACATTAGCAGCAATAGAAATTTTGAGAATATTTCAACTTTTATTTTTTTGACTACAAAAAGCATAAAATTTCAAAGGGGTTAACCTTTGGTTTTTTCCAAAAATCCTCAAATTTTTTTATGTGCATTTTATTAGCTAAATCGACGCCCTGGAACGTGTAGAGCTCAGAAAATGCTCCTGGAGCTGTCGCAAACGCTGGAAAGTGGCCCAAAAGTGGCATCGTAGCATTTGCAAATGTGAAATCGAATACTTTCACTTTAAAGCCCTAAAGATACTAAAATCTGTTTTCATCGTGAATTATTTCTATGCCATAGCATTTATACCATCGAAACACATTAGCAGCAATAGAAATTTTGAGAATATTTCAACTTTTATTTTTTTGACTACAAAAAAGCATAAAAATTTCAAAGGGGTTAACCTTTGGTTTTTTTCAAAAATCCTCAAATTTTTTGATGTGCATTTTATTAGCTAAATCGACGCCCTGGAACGTGTAGAGCTCAGAAAATGCTCCTGGAGCTGTCGCAAACGCTGGAAAGTGGCCCAAAAGTGGCATCGTAGCATTTGCAAATGTGAAATCGAATACTTTCACTTTAAAGCCCTAAAGATACTAAAATCTGTTTTAATCGTGAATTATTTCTATGCCATAGCATTTATACCATCGAAACACATTAGCAGCAATAGAAATTTTGAGAATATTTCAACTTTTATTTTTTTGACTACAAAAAAGCATAAAATTTCAAAGGTTAACCTTTGGTTTTTTCCAAAAATCCTCAAATTTTTTTATGTGCATTTTATTAGATAAATCGACGCCCTGGAACGTGTAGAGCTCAGAAAATGCTCCTGGAGCTGTCGCAAACGCTGGAAAGTGGCCAAAAGTGGCATCGTAGCATTTGCAAATGTGAAATCGAATAGTTTCACTTAAAAGCTTTAAAGAAACTAAAATCTGTTTTAATCGTGAATTATTTCTATGCCATTGCATTTATACCATCGAAACACATTAGCAGCAATAGAAATTTTGAGAATATTTCAACTTTTATTTTTTTGACTACAAAAAAGCATAAAAATTTCAAAACCTTTGGTTTTTTCCAAAAATCCTCAAATTTTTTTATGTGCATTTTATTAGATAAATCGACGCCCTGGAACGTGTAGAGCTCAGAAAATGCTCCCGGAGCTGTCGCAAACGCTGGAAAGTGGCCCAAAAGTGGCATTAGCCTTTCAAAGTGAAATCGAATAGTTTCACTTTAAAGCCCTAAAGATACTAAAATCTGTTTTAACCGTGAATTATTTCTATGCCATTGCATTTATACCATCGAAACACATTAGCAGCAATAGAAATTTTGAGAATATTTCAACTTTTATTTTTTGACTACAAAAGCATAAAATTTCAAAGGGGTTAACCTTTGGTTTTTTCCAAAAATCCTCAAATTTTTTTATGTGCATTTTATTAGATAAATCGACGCCCTGGAACGTGTAGAGCTCAGAAAATGCTCCCGGAGCTGTCGCAAACGCTGGAAAGTGGCCCAAAAGTGTCATCGTAACCTTTCAATAGTGAAATCGAATAGTTTCACTTAAAAGCTTTAAAGAAACTAAAATCTGTTTTAATCGTGAATTATTTCTATGCCATTGCATTTATACCATCGAAACACATTAGCAGCAATAGAAATTTTGAGAATATTTCAACTTTTATTTTTTTGACTACAAAAAAGCATAAAAATTTCAAAGGGGTTAACCTTTGGTTTTTTCCAAAAATCCTCAAATTTTTTTATGTGCATTTTATTAGATAAATCGACGCCCTGGAACGTGTAGAGCTCAGAAAATGCTCCCGGAGCTGTCGCAAACGCTGGAAAGTGGCCCAAAAGTGTCATCGTAACCTTTCAATAGTGAAATCGAATAGTTTCACTTAAAAGCTTTAAAGAAACTAAAATCTGTTTTAATCGTGAATTATTTCTATGCCATTGCATTTATACCATCGAAACACATTAGCAGCAATAGAAATTTTGAGAATATTTCAACTTTTATTTTTTTGACTACAAAAAAGCATAAAAATTTCAAAGGGGTTAACCTTTGGTTTTTTCCAAAAATCCTCAAATTTTTTTATGTGCATTTTATTAGATAAATCGACGCCCTGGAACGTGTAGAGCTCAGAAAATGCTCCCGGAGCTGTCGCAAACGCTGGAAAGTGGCCCAAAAGTGGCATCTAGCCTTTCGAATGTGAAATCGAATAGTTTCACTTTAAAGCCCTAAAGATACTAAAATCTGTTTTAATCGTGAATTATTTCTATGCCATAGCATTTATACCATCGAAACACATTAGCAGCAATAGAAATTTTGAGAATATTTCAACTTTTATTTTTTGACTACAAAAAGCATAAAATTTCAAAGGGTTAACCTTTGGTTTTTAAAAAATCCTCAAATTTTTTATGTCCATTTTATCAGACAAATCGACGCCCTGGAACGTGTAGAGCTCAGAAAATGCTCCAGGAGCTGTCGCAAACGCTGGAAAGTGGCCCAAAATTATCTAATTAGCCTTTTCGATAGTGAATTCGATAGTTTCGCTTTAAACCCGAAAAACTAAAATCTCTTTTAACCGTGAATTATTTCAATGCCATTGCATTTATACCATCGAAACACTTAGCAGCAATAGAAATTTTGAGAATATTTCAACTTTTATTTTTGACTACAAAAAGCATAAAATTTCAAAGGGTTAACCTTTGGTTTTTCAAAATCCTCAAATTTTTTATGTCCATTTTATTAGACAAATCGACGCCCTGGAACGTGTAGAGCTCAGAAAATGCTCCAGGAGCTGTCGCAAACGCGGAAAGTGGCCCAAAATTATCTAATTAGCCTTTTCGATAGTGAATTCGGATAGTTTCCTTTAAACCCGAAAAAACTAAAATCTCTTTTAACCGTGAATTATTTCAATGCCATTGCATTTATACCATCGAAACGCATTAGCAGCAATAGAAATTTTGAGAATATTTCAACTTTTTTTTTTTGACTACAAAAAGCATAAAACTTCAAAGGGTTAACCTTTGGTTTTTCAAAATCCTCAAATTTTTTATGTCCATTTTATTAGACAAATCGACGCCCTGGAACGTGTAGAGCTCAGAAAATGCTCCAGGAGCTGTCGCAAACGCTGGAAAGTGGCCCAAAATTATCTAATTAGCCTTTTCGATAGTGAATTCGAATAGTTTCGCTTTAAACCCGAAAAAAACTAAAATCTCTTTTAACCGTGAATTATTTCAATGCCATTGCATTTATACCATCGAAACGCATTAGCAGCAATAGAAATTTTGAGAATATTTCAACTTTTATTTTTTTGACTACAAAAAAGCATAAAAACTTCAAAGGGGTTAACCTTTGGTTTTTTAAAAATCCTCAAATTTTTTATGTCCATTTTTTTCAGACAAATCGACGCCCTGGAACGTGTAGAGCTCAGAAAATGCTCCAGGAGCTGTCGCAAACGCTGGAAAGTGGCCCAAAATTATCTAATTAGCCTTTTCGATAGTGAATTCGGATAGTTTCGCTTTAAACCCGAAAAAAACTAAAATCTCTTTTAACCGTGAATTATTTCAATGCCATTGCATTTATACCATCGAAACGCATTAGCAGCAATAGAAATTTTGAGAATATTTCAACTTTTATTTTTGACTACAAAAAGCATAAAAATTAAAAGGGGGTTAACCTTTGGTTTTTCAAAATCCTCAAATTTTTATGTCCATTTTATTAGACAAATCGACGCCCTGGAACGTGTAGAGCTCAGAAAATGCTCCAGGAGCTGTCGCAAACGCGGAAAGTGGCCCAAAATTATCTAATTAGCCTTTTCGATAGTGAATTCGATAGTTTCGCTTTAAACCCGAAAAACTAAAATCTCTTTTAACCGTGAATTATTTCTATGCCATTGCATTTATACCATCGAAACACATTAGCAGCAATAGAAATTTTGAGAATATTTCAACTTTTATTTTTTTGACTACAAAAAAGCATAAAAATTTCAAAGGGGTTAACCTTTGGTTTTTTTCAAAAATCCTCAAATTTTTTTATGTGCATTTTATTAGATAAATCGACGCCCTGGAACGTGTAGAGCTCAGAAAATGCTCCCGGAGCTGTCGCAAACGCTGGAAAGTGGCCCAAAAGTGGCTTTAGCCTTTTCGAAGTGAATCGAATAGTTTCACTTTAAACCCTAAAAACTAAAATCCTTTTAACCGTGAATTATTTCTATGCCATTGCATTTATACCATCGAAACACATTAGCAGCAATAGAAATTTTGAGAATATTTCAACTTTTATTTTTTTGACTACAAAAAAGCATAAAAATTTCAAAGGGTTAACCTTTGGTTTTTCAAAACCCTCAAATTTTTTATGTCCATTTTATTAGATAAATCGACGCCCTGGAACGTGTAGAGCTCAGAAAATGCTCCTGGAGCTGTCGCAAACGCTGGAAAGTGGCCCAAAAGTGGCTTTAGCCTTTTCAATGTAAAATCGAATAGTTTCACTTTAAAGCCCTAAAATACTAAAATCCTTTTAACCGTGAATTATTTCTATGCCATTGCATTTATACCATCGAAACACATTAGCAGCAATAGAAATTTTGAGAATATTTCAACTTTTATTTTTGACTACAAAAAGCATAAAATTTCAAAGGGTTAACCTTTGGTTTTTCAAAACCCTCAAATTTTTTATGTCCATTTTATTAGATAAATCGACGCCCTGGAACGTGTAGAGCTCAGAAAATGCTCCTGGAGCTGTCGCAAACGCTGGAAAGTGGCCCAAAAGTGGCATCTTAGCCTTTCAATGTAAAATCGAATAGTTTCACTTTAAAGCCCTAAAATACTAAAATCTTTTTAACCGTGAATTATTTCTATGCCATTGCATTTATACCATCGAAACACATTAGCAGCAATAGAAATTTTGAGAATATTTCAACTTTTATTTTTGACTACAAAAAGCATAAAATTTCAAAGGGTTAACCTTTGGTTTTTCAAAATCCTCAAATTTTTTATGTCCATTTTATTAGATAAATCGACGCCCTGGAACGTGTAGAGCTCAGAAAATGCTCCTGGAGCTGTCGCAAACGCTGGAAAGTGGCCCAAAAGTGGCATCTTAGCCTTTCAATGTGAATCGAATAGTTTCACTTTAAAGCCCTAAAATACTAAAATCTCTTTTAATCGTGAATTATTTCTATGCCATTGCATTTATACCATCGAAACACATTAGCAGCAATAGAAATTTTGAGAATATTTCAACTTTTATTTTTTGACTACAAAAAGCATAAAATTTAAAAGGGGGTTAACCTTTGGTTTTTCAAAAATCCTCAAATTTTTTATGTCCATTTTATTAGATAAATCGACGCCCTGGAACGTGTAGAGCTCAGAAAATGCTCCGGAGCTGTCGCAAACGCTGGAAAGTGGCCCAAAAGTGGCATGTTAGCCTTTTCGAATGTGAAATCGAATAGTTTCACTTTAAAGCCCTAAAATACTAAAATCTCTTTTAACCGTGAATTATTTCAATGCCATTGCATTTATACCATCGAAACGCATTAGCAGCAATAGAAATTTTGAGAATATTTCAACTTTTATTTTTTGACTACAAAAAGCATAAAATTCAAAGGGTTAACCTTTGGTTTTTTCAAAATCCTCAAATTTTTTATGTCCATTTTATTAGACAAATCGACGCCCTGGAACGTGTAGAGCTCAGAAAATGCTCCAGGAGCTGTCGCAAACGCGGAAAGTGGCCCAAAATTATCTAATTAGCCTTTTCGATAGTGAATTCGGATAGTTTCGCTTTAAACCCGAAAATAACTAAAATCTCTTTTAACCGTGAATTATTTCAATGCCATTGCATTTATACCATCGAAACGCATTAGCAGCAATAGAAATTTTGAGAATATTTCAACTTTTATTTTTTTGACTACAAAAAAGCATAAAAACTTCAAAGGGGTTAACCTTTGGTTTTTTTCAAAAATCCTCAAATTTTTTTATGTCCATTTTATCAGACAAATCGACGCCCTGGAACGTGTAGAGCTCAGAAAATGCTCCAGGAGCTGTCGCAAACGCGGGAAAGTGGCCCAAAATTATCTAATTAACCTTTTCGATAGTGAATTCGGATAGTTTCGCTTTAAACCCGAAAAAAACTAAAATCTCTTTTAACCGTGAATTATTTCAATGCCATTGCATTTATACCATCGAAACGCATTAGCAGCAATAGAAATTTTGAGAATATTTCAACTTTTATTTTTTTGACTACAAAAGCATAAAATTCAAAGGTTAACCTTTGGTTTTTTCAAAAATCTCAAATTTTTTATGTCCATTTTATTAGACAAATCGACGCCCTGGAACGTGTAGAGCTCAGAAAATGCTCCAGGAGCTGTCGCAAACGCTGGAAAGTGGCCCAAAATTATCTAATTAGCCTTTTCGATAGTGAATTCGAATAGTTTCGCTTTAAACCCGAAAATACTAAAATCTTTTTAACCGTGAATTATTTCAATGCCATTGCATTTATACCATCGAAACACATTAGCAGCAATAGAAATTTTGAGAATATTTCAACTTTTATTTTTTGACTACAAAAAGCATAAAACTTAAAAGGGGTTTAAACCCTTTTGGGTTTTTTTCAAAATCCTCAAATTTTTTATGTCCATTTTATTAGACAAATCGACGCCCTGGAACGTGTAGAGCTCAGAAAATGCTCCAGGAGCTGTCGCAAACGCGGAAAGTGGCCCAAAATTATCTAATTAGCCTTTTCGATAGTGAATCGGATAGTTTCGCTTTAAACCCGAAAAAAACTAAAATCTCTTTTAACCGTGAATTATTTCAATGCCATTGCATTTATACCATCGAAACGCATTAGCAGCAATAGAAATTTTGAGAATATTTCAACTTTTATTTTTTTGACTACAAAAAGCATAAAACTTCAAAGGGTTAACCTTTGGTTTTTTCAAAATCCTCAAATTTTTTATGTCCATTTTTTTCAGACAAATCGACGCCCTGGAACGTGTAGAGCTCAGAAAATGCTCCAGGAGCTGTCGCAAACGCGGGAAAGTGGCCCAAAATTATCTAATTAGCCTTTTCGATAGTGAATTCGGATAGTTTCGCTTTAAACCCGAAAAAAACTAAAATCTCTTTTAACCGTGAATTATTTCAATGCCATTGCATTTATACCATCGAAACGCATTAGCAGCAATAGAAATTTTGAGAATATTTCAACTTTTATTTTTGACTACAAAAGCATAAAACTTAAAAGGGGGTTAACCTTTGGTTTTTATCAAAAATCCTCAAATTTTTTTATGTCCATTTTATCAGACAAATCGACGCCCTGGAACGTGTAGAGCTCAGAAAATGCTCCAGGAGCTGTCGCAAACGCGGGAAAGTGGCCCAAAATTATCTAATTAGCCTTTTCGATAGTGAATTCGGATAGTTTCGCTTTAAACCCGAAAAAAACTAAAATCTCTTTTAACCGTGAATTATTTCAATGCCATTGCATTTATACCATCGAAACGCATTAGCAGCAATAGAAATTTTGAGAATATTTCAACTTTTATTTTTTTGACTACAAAAAAGCATAAAAACTTCAAAGGGGTTAACCTTTGGTTTTTCTCAAAAATCTTCAAATTTTTTTATGTCCATTTTATCAGACAAATCGACGCCCTGGAACGTGTAGAGCTCAGAAAATGCTCCAGGAGCTGTCGCAAACGCGGGAAAGTGGCCCAAAATTATCTAATTAGCCTTTTCGATAGTGAATTCGGATAGTTTCGCTTTAAACCCGAAAAAAACTAAAATCTCTTTTAACCGTGAATTATTTCAATGCCATTGCATTTATACCATCGAAACGCATTAGCAGCAATAGAAATTTTGAGAATATTTCAACTTTTATTTTTTTGACTACAAAAAAAGCATAAAATCTTCAAAGGGGTTAACCTTTGGTTTTTTTCAAAAATCTTCAAATTTTTTTATGTCCATTTTATCAGACAAATCGACGCCCTGGAACGTGTAGACCTCAGAAAATGCTCCAGGAGCTGTCGCAAACGCGGGAAAGTGGCCCAAAATTATCTAATTAACCTTTTCGATAGTGAATTCGGATAGTTTCGCTTTAAACCCGAAAAACTAAAATCTCTTTTAACCGTGAATTATTTCTATGCCATTGCATTTATACCATCGAAACACATTAGCAGCAATAGAAATTTTGAGAATATTTCAACTTTTATTTTTTGACTACAAAAAGCATAAAATTTCAAAGGGTTAACCTTTGGTTTTTTCAAAATCCTCAAATTTTTTATGTCCATTTTATTAGATAAATCGACGCCCTGGAACGTGTAGAGCTCAGAAAATGCTCCTGGAGCTGTCGCAAACGCTGGAAAGTGGCCCAAAAGTGGCATCTAGCCTTTTCAATGTGAAATCGAATAGTTTCACTTTAAAGCCCTAAAATACTAAAATCTCTTTTAACCGTGAATTATTTCTATGCCATTGCATTTATACCATCGAAACACATTAGCAGCAATAGAAATTTTGAGAATATTTCAACTTTTATTTTTTGACTACAAAAGCATAAAATTTCAAAGGGTTAACCTTTGGTTTTTTCAAAATCTCAAATTTTTTATGTCCATTTTATTAGATAAATCGACGCCCTGGAACGTGTAGAGCTCAGAAAATGCTCCGGAGCTGTCGCAAACGCTGGAAAGTGGCCCAAAAGTGATCTTTAGCCTTTGAAAGTGAAATCGAATAGTTTCACTTTAAAGCCCTAAAAACTAAAATCTTTTTAACCGTGAATTATTTCTATGCCATTGCATTTATACCATCGAAACACATTAGCAGCAATAGAAATTTTGAGAATATTTCAACTTTTATTTTTTGACTACAAAAAGCATAAAATTTCAAAGGGTTAACCTTTGGTTTTTTCAAAATCCTCAAATTTTTTATGTCCATTTTATTAGATAAATCGACGCCCTGGAACGTGTAGAGCTCAGAAAATGCTCCTGGAGCTGTCGCAAACGCTGGAAAGTGGCCCAAAAGTGCTATTAGCCTTTTCGAAGTGAAATCGAATAGTTTCACTTTAAACCCTAAAATACTAAAATCCTTTTAACGTGAATTATTTCTATGCCATTGCATTTATACCATCGAAACACATTAGCAGCAATAGAAATTTTGAGAATATTTCAACTTTTATTTTTTGACTACAAAAAGCATAAAATTTCAAAGGGTTAACCTTTGGTTTTTTCAAAATCCTCAAATTTTTTATGTCCATTTTATTAGATAAATCGACGCCCTGGAACGTGTAGAGCTCAGAAAATGCTCCGGAGCTGTCGCAAACGCTGGAAAGTGGCCAAAAGTGCTATCTTTAGCCTTTCATAGTGAATCGAATAGTTTCACTTTAAACCCAAAATACTAAAATCTTTTTAATCGTGAATTATTTCTATGACATTGCATTTATACCATCGAAACACATTAGCAGCAATAGAAATTTTGAGAATATTTCAACTTTTATTTTTGACTACAAAAAGCATAAAAATTTCAAAGGGTTAACCTTTGGTTTTTCAAAATCCTCAAATTTTTTATGTCATTTTATTAGATAAATCGACGCCCTGGAACGTGTAGAGCTCAGAAAATGCTCCTGGAGCTGTCGCAAACGCTGGAAAGTGGCCCAAAAGTGGCTATCGTAGCCTTTTCAAAGTGAAATCGAATAGTTTCACTTTAAAGCCCTAAAATACTAAAATCTGTTTTAATCGTGAATTATTTCTATGCCATTGCATTTATACCATCGAAACACATTAGCAGCAATAGAAATTTTGAGAATATTTCAACTTTTATTTTTGACTAAAAAAAGCATAAAATTTCAAAGGGTTAACCTTTGGTTTTTCAAAATCCTCAAATTTTTTATGTCCATTTTATTAGATAAATCGACGCCCTGGAACGTGTAGAGCTCAGAAAATGCTCCCGGAGCTGTCGCAAACGCTGGAAAGTGGCCCAAAAGTGGCATGTAGCCTTTTCAATAGTGAAATCGAATAGTTTCACTTAAAAGCTTTAAAGAAACTAAAATCTGTTTTAATCGTGAATTATTTCTATGCCATTGCATTTATACCATCGAAACACATTAGCAGCAATAGAAATTTTGAGTATATTTCAACTTTTATTTTTGACTACAAAAGCATAAAAATTTCAAAGGGGTTAACCTTTTGTTTTTCTCAAAAATCCTCAAATTTTTTTATGTGCATTTTATTAGATAAATCGACGCCCTGGAACGTGTAGAGCTCAGAAAATGCTCCCGGAGCTGTCGCAAACGCTGGAAAGTGGCCCAAAAGTGCCATCGTAACCTTTTCAATAGTGAAATCGAATAGTTTCACTTAAAAGCCCTAAAATACTAAAATCTGTTTTAATCGTGAATTATTTCTATGCCATTGCATTTATACCATCGAAACACATTAGCAGCAATAGAAATTTTGAGAATATTTCAACTTTTATTTTTTTGACTACAAAAAAGCATAAAAATTTCAAAGGGGTTAACCTTTGGTTTTTCTCAAAAATCCTCAAATTTTTTTATGTGCATTTTATTAGATAAATCGACGCCCTGGAACGTGTAGAGCTCAGAAAATGCTCCCGGAGCTGTCGCAAACGCTGGAAAGTGGCCCAAAAGTGGCATGTAGCCTTTCAAATGTGAAATCGAATAGTTTCACTTTAAAGCCCTAAAATACTAAAATCTGTTTTAACCGTGAATTATTTCTATGCCATTGCATTTATACCATCGAAACACATTAGCAGCAATAGAAATTTTGAGAATATTTCAACTTTTATTTTTTGACTACAAAAAGCATAAAATTTCAAAGGGTTAACCTTTGGTTTTTTCAAAATCCTCAAATTTTTTATGTCCATTTTATTAGATAAATCGACGCCCTGGAACGTGTAGAGCTCAGAAAATGCTCCTGGAGCTGTCGCAAACGCTGGAAAGTGGCCCAAAAGTGGCTTTAGCCTTTTCGAAGTGAAATCGAATAGTTTCACTTTAAAGCCCTAAAATACTAAAATCTGTTTTAACCGTGAATTATTTCTATGCCATTGCATTTATACCATCGAAACACATTAGCAGCAATAGAAATTTTGAGAATATTTCAACTTTTATTTTTTGACTACAAAAAGCATAAAATTTCAAAGGGGTTAACCTTTGGTTTTTCAAAATCCTCAAATTTTTTATGTCCATTTTATTAGAAAATCGACGCCCTGGAACGTGTAGAGCTCAGAAAATGCTCCTGGAGCTGTCGCAAACGCTGGAAAGTGGCCAAAAGTGGCATCGTAGCCTTTGCAAATGTGAAATCGAATAGTTTCACTTTAAAGCCCAAAATACTAAAATCTGTTTTAACCGTGAATTATTTCTATGCCATTGCATTTATACCATCGAAACACATTAGCAGCAATAGAAATTTTGAGAATATTTCAACTTTTATTTTTTGACTACAAAAAGCATAAAATTTCAAAGGGTTAACCTTTGGTTTTTTCAAAATCCTCAAATTTTTTATGTCCATTTTATTAGATAAATCGACGCCCTGGAACGTGTAGAGCTCAGAAAATGCTCCTGGAGCTGTCGCAAACGCTGGAAAGTGGCCAAAAGTGGCATTAGCCTTTCGATAGTGAAATCGAATAGTTTCACTTTAAAGCCCTAAAGATACTAAAATCTGTTTTAACCGTGAATTCTTTCTATGCCATTGCATTTATACCATCGAAATACATTAGCAGCAATAGAAATTTTGAGAATATTTCAACTTTTATTTTTTGACTACAAAAAGCATAAAATTTCAAAGGGTTAACCTTTGGTTTTTCAAAATCCTCAAATTTTTTATGTGCATTTTATTAGATAAATCGACGCCCTGGAACGTGTAGAGCTCAGAAAATGCTCCTGGAGCTGTCGCAAACGCTGGAAAGTGGCCCAAAAGTGGCATCTAGCTTTCAATGTGAAATCGAATAGTTTCACTTTAAAGCCCTAAAATACTAAAATCGCTTTTAACGTGAATTATTTCTATGCCATTGCATTTATACCATCGAAACACATTAGCAGCAATAGAAATTTTGAGAATATTTCAACTTTTATTTTTGACTACAAAAAGCATAAAATTTCAAAGGGTTAACCTTTGGTTTTTCAAAATCTCAAATTTTTATGTGCATTTTATTAGATAAATCGACGCCCTGGAACGTGTAGAGCTCAGAAAATGCTCCGGAGCTGTCGCAAACGCTGGAAAGTGGCCCAAAAGTGGCATTAGCCTTTTCAATGTGAATCGAATAGTTTCACTTTAAAGCCCTAAAATACTAAAATCGCTTTTAACCGTGAATTATTTCTATGCCATTGCATTTATACCATCGAAACACATTAGCAGCAATAGAAATTTTGAGAATATTTCAACTTTTATTTTTGACTACAAAAAGCATAAAATTTCAAAGGGTTAACCTTTGGTTTTTAAAAAATCCTCAAATTTTTTATGTGCATTTTATTAGATAAATCGACGCCCTGGAACGTGTAGAGCTCAGAAAATGCTCCTGGAGCTGTCGCAAACGCTGGAAAGTGGCCCAAAAGTGGCTTAGCCTTTGAATGTGAATCGAATAGTTTCACTTTAAAGCCCTAAAATACTAAAATCGCTTTTAACCGTGAATTATTTCTATGCCATTGCATTTATACCATCGAAACACATTAGCAGCAATAGAAATTTTGAGAATATTTCAACTTTTATTTTTTGACTACAAAAAGCATAAAATTTAAAAGGGGGTTAACCTTTGGTTTTTAAAAAATCCTCAAATTTTTTATGTCCATTTTATTAGATAAATCGACGCCCTGGAACGTGTAGAGCTCAGAAAATGCTCCTGGAGCTGTCGCAAACGCTGGAAAGTGGCCCAAAAGTGGCATCTAGCCTTTGAATGTGAAATCGAATAGTTTCACTTTAAAGCCCTAAAATACTAAAATCGCTTTTAACCGTGAATTCTTTCTATGCCATTGCATTTATACCATCGAAATACATTAGCAGCAATAGAAATTTTGAGAATATTTCAACTTTTATTTTTGACTACAAAAAGCATAAAATTTCAAAGGGTTAACCTTTGGTTTTTCAAAAATCCTCAAATTTTTTATGTCCATTTTATTAGATAAATCGACGCCCTGGAACGTGTAGAGCTCAGAAAATGCTCCCGGAGCTGTCGCAAACGCTGGAAAGTGGCCCAAAAGTGGCTTAGCCTTTTCAATGTGAAATCGAATAGTTTCACTTTAAAGCCCTAAAATACTAAAATCGCTTTTAACGTGAATTATTTCTATGCCATTGCATTTATACCATCGAAACACATTAGCAGCAATAGAAATTTTGAGAATATTTCAACTTTTATTTTTGACTACAAAAAGCATAAAATTTCAAAGGGGTTAACCTTTGGTTTTTTTAAAAAATCCTCAAATTTTTTTATGTGCATTTTATTAGATAAATCGACGCCCTGGAACGTGTAGAGCTCAGAAAATGCTCCTGGAGCTGTCGCAAACGCTGGAAAGTGGCCCAAAAGTGGCATCGTTGCATTTGCAAATGTGAAATCGAATACTTTCACTTTAAAGCCCTAAAGATACTAAAATCTGTTTTAATCGTGAATTATTTCTATGCCATAGCATTTATACCATCGAAACACATTAGCAGCAATAGAAATTTTGAGAATATTTCAACTTTTATTTTTGACTACAAAAAGCATAAAATTTCAAAGGGTTAACCTTTGGTTTTTCAAAAATCCTCAAATTTTTTTATGTGCATTTTATTAGATAAATCGACGCCCTGGAACGTGTAGAGCTCAGAAAATGCTCCTGGAGCTGTCGCAAACGCTGGAAAGTGGCCCAAAAGTGGCATCGTAGCCTTTCAAATGTGAAATCGAATACTTTCACTTTAAAGCCCTAAAGATACTAAAATCTGTTTTAATCGTGAATTATTTCTATGCCATAGCATTTATACCATCGAAACACATTAGCAGCAATAGAAATTTTGAGAATATTTCAACTTTTATTTTTGACTACAAAAAGCATAAAATTTCAAAGGGTTAACCTTTGGTTTTTCAAAATCCTCAAATTTTTATGTGCATTTTATTAGATAAATCGACGCCCTGGAACGTGTAGAGCTCAGAAAATGCTCCTGGAGCTGTCGCAAACGCTGGAAAGTGGCCCAAAAGTGGCATCGTAGCTTTGCAAATGTGAAATCGAATACTTTCACTTTAAAGCCCTAAAATACTAAAATCTGTTTTAATCGTGAATTATTTCTATGCCATTGCATTTATACCATCGAAACACATTAGCAGCAATAGAAATTTTGAGAATATTTCAACTTTTATTTTTTGACTACAAAAAGCATAAAATTTCAAAGGGTTAACCTTTGGTTTTTCAAAAATCCTCAAATTTTTATGTGCATTTTATTAGATAAATCGACGCCCTGGAACGTGTAGAGCTCAGAAAATGCTCCTGGAGCTGTCGCAAACGCTGGAAAGTGGCCAAAAGTGGCATCGTAGCATTTGCAAATGTGAAATCGAATAGTTTCACTTTAAAGCCCTAAAGATACTAAAATCTCTTTTAACCGTGAATTATTTCAATGCCATTGCATTTATACCATCGAAACACATTAGCAGCAATAGAAATTTTGAGAATATTTCAACTTTTATTTTTTGACTACAAAAGCATAAAACTTCAAAGGGTTAACCTTTGGTTTTTAAAAAATCCTCAAATTTTTTATGTCCATTTTATAGACAAATCGACGCCCTGGAACGTGTAGAGCTCAGAAAATGCTCCAGGAGCTGTCGCAAACGCGGAAAGTGGCCCAAAATTATCTAATTAGCCTTTTCGATAGTGAATTCGGATAGTTTCGCTTTAAACCCGAAAAAACTAAAATCTCTTTAACCGTGAATTATTTCAATGCCATTGCATTTATACCATCGAAACACATTAGCAGCAATAGAAATTTTGAGAATATTTCAACTTTTATTTTTTGACTACAAAAGCATAAAACTTCAAAGGGTTAACCTTTGGTTTTTCAAAATCCTCAAATTTTTATGTCCATTTTATCAGACAAACCGACGCCCTGGAACGTGTAGAGCTCAGAAAATGCTCCAGGAGCTGTCGCAAACGCGGGAAAGTGGCCCAAAATTATCTAATTAGCCTTTTCGATAGTGAATTCGGATAGTTTCGCTTTAAACCCGAAAAAAACTAAAATCTCTTTTAACCGTGAATTATTTCAATGCCATTGCATTTATACCATCGAAACACATTAGCAGCAATAGAAATTTTGAGAATATTTCAACTTTTATTTTTTTGACTACAAAAAAGCATAAAAACTTCAAAGGGGTTAACCTTTGGTTTTTTTCAAAAATCTTCAAATTTTTTTATGTCCATTTTATCAGACAAATCGACGCCCTGGTACGTGTAGAGCTTAGAAAATGCTCCAGGAGCTGTCGCAAACGCGGGAAAGTGGCCCAAAAATTATTTATGTAGCTTTTTCAATAGTAAAATCGGATAGTTTCCCTTCAAACCAGAAAAAAACTAAAATCTCTTTTAAATATTAATTTATTAACGCCCCCAGTTGGTTCATCTGAAAAGCCAGTGAGTGAAGTTTTTCAAATTTACAAAATCTTTCCTATTACTATGTATTCAATGATTGTATCGCAATAGTAACCATAAATAGCATGTCACTATAGCAACGGCTTAATGGGTATGTTGAAATTTCCATTTCACTTCTAATAAAAATAAACTGCATAGACCTGTGGGTCTAGAGGGGTATGGAATACCTTTAAGTACACAGTAAGCTTGGTGACACCGCTGTAATTAAGTGTGACATTTTATCTTTTACAATTTGCTCCCCCACCTCCTGTGGTCGGAAAAGCTATGTTTTCTACTTTGGGTTATTGGGATTAGTTATTCCCATTTTTGGAATTTTCATTATTTTCAATTTTGTAATAATTTTTTCAGCATTGCATTACATTTTAAAAGTATACAATTGTCATACATAGAAAGCGGTAGCACGTCAAACCACCGAAAACAAAAACGCCGAAAATAGTAAATTTTTCCAAAAACTACCGCCATTTATACATCCGGTCGAGTACTTCTGCGACTATCCTCGTATCTTTCTCAATTCCACCTTACCATTTCTATTATAGGAGCCTTTTTTGTAGATGCACTACTGGCTTTGTGTTTAGGAAAATGTTATCCTTTTTAAAATCATTGGTATGCTGTGCTTAAGTTCACATTTAAAGCCTTCGATGTTGCTCATTTGGAAAAAATTCGTTACGGTTAGGTCCGATTTTAATTTTTTTTAATTAAAAATAATTCAGATTCTCCTAAGTAACTTCCTTGCTTAACTTAGAATGTCTTTATTTCAGACACTCCAAGAAGACTTATCCGGTGCGGCATTCCATCCACTAGACGACAACTTATTAATTACCTACGGCAAAGGACATCTGACCTTCTGGAACAGAAGAAAAGACGGTTTCTTCGAACGAACCGATATTCTCAAACCTGTAAGTTTCCAAAACACGTACGGCACACAGTCACAACGATTTATTTTAGCCCACCAGAACGCTAATAACAAGTTTGCAATTTGAACAAGACGGAGATGTCATTACAGCAGATAGTGACGGTTTCATAACGATTTACAGTGTGGACAGTGATGGAGCCTATTTCGTTAGGATGGAATTCGAAGTAATTTGTTTCTTTTTCAAAATTTGCAAAAACTAATTATACGTTCTTTATTTTCAGGCACACAACAAAGGAGTTAGCTCTCTAATCATGCTATCAGAGGGAACGTTGCTCTCGGGAGGTGATAAAGATCGACGAATCGCCGCTTGGGATTCGTTACAAAATTACAAAAAAATTACAGACACAAAGGTAAATCGACTTTGTCTGCTCTGAACGTTTTTCTCCAAGTTTTTTTTCAGTTGCCAGAATCAGCCGGAGGCGTGAGATCAATTTACCCACAAAGACCTGGTCGAAACGACGGAAACATTTACGTAGGAACGACTAAAAATAACCTCATGGAAGGTTCGCTTCAACGACGGTTTAACCAGATCGTTTTTGGACACAGTCGCCAACTTTGGGGTCTTGCAGTTCATCCGGACGACGAATTGTTTGCAACAGCTGGTCACGATAAGGTCATAGCTCTGTGGAGAAAGCACAAACCAATTTGGACCACGCAAGTCAGCTACGAGTGCATTTCGTTAGCGTTCCATCCATTTGGAGTTGCACTAGCTGCGGGAAGTACGGAAGGACATTTAATAATTTTGAACGCCGAGACGGGAGTTGTCGCTGCCACCATTAGAGTTTGTGGTTCACCATTAAGTTGCGTCGGATTTAACCCGGGTAAGAGCCGTTCATGTTCAACCTTTTGGTGTTCTTATTCGTGTTTGAATTGTAGCTGGCGACTTGATTGCCATCGCTTCTCAAAATGGCAGTATTTATTTGTTCCGTGTGAGCAGAGATGGATTTTCTTATAAGAAATCCAATAAAATTCGAGGATCTCAACCGTTGATTCAGTTAGATTGGAGTTCCGACAGCAATTTCTTACAGACGGTGACAGCCGATTACGATTTGGCGTTTTGTAAGTCTTGCAGATTTTAAATAATCCTACTTCTTATTCTTTGGTTTTTAGGGGATGTTAAATCATTATCTCCCGAGAAAAGTCCAGTTGCAATGAAGGATGTGAAATGGCACACTCACAACTGTTCCGTTGGATTTTTGGTGTCTGGTAATTTACTTATATGCTCTGTTTAGTAATTTAGTGACATTTTGTATCTGCAGGAATCTGGAATAATCGTTTCTATCCCATGACTTCGATTATAAGCACCACGAATCGATCTGCGGCGCACGATCTCCTGGTGACCGGAGACACTGATGGATACATTCGAATCTTCAGGTAAGCAAACGAAAGGAAAACTTGAATGGTTCATTTTATGACTGTTATGAATTTTCAATCTGTGGTGCCATCTATATTTTACTGTGTTCTGCGGGTTTAGTTCTAATTTATTTTAATTTTAGGTATCCCTGTTTGAGTCCGAAATCGGAATACAACGAAGAAAAAGTGTACAGCGGGCAATTGGCAACCGCGAGATTCTTGTTCAACGATCGAAACGTCGTAACAGTTGGAGGAACTGACGCTGGTCTTATGCTATGGGAGCTCACAGATGAATAGCAAACGGCCCAAAGTTACTGTCATTTACCTCCGATCGTTGCAAATAGAAGCAATTACGAAGAGTCTGACTCCGAATCAGAATTGGATATGCCATTTGAAGTGCTTAGCGTTCGTTATAACTGATAACGATTTTTTGATATACCAGAGCACAAAACTTCACTTTTCTAAAAAGAAAATTATAATCTATCCATTCTAAGAGCATTTAGAAAAATTATTCACTTATTTATTGTTAAAATTATTAAAATCTAAAGGGTAGGTGCACATAAAAAATATTGTTGAGTAACACATTTTCGGTGAGATTTTCCCAGTCCATTTTGTCAGAAAAACATATTTTGGCTGCGTAAAGTCGTCACGCTCGAAATTTGAGAACGTATGACCCAGATATTGGGTTGTAGTTAATTTTTGTACCACCACTTTATAGTTATTTTAATCAAAATAATGAAGACCGAAAGAGCAATTTAAGTGTTTCCTTTGGAAGTACCACCATTTTTGTACCATAAGTTTTTTCAAAAAAAACTATAAATAGAAGTAGGAATATTGAAATAAATAATAGATTGTAGATGGACCTATTGCACCAATCAATTAAAAAATATTTTTTGAATCCATCCAAAATGAGAATTTGGTGGCACTTCAAGTTAAAAAGTGTGAGTTTTCGTTAAAATTGCCTTTGTAAAATTTAGGACCGCCCGCAACGACCTGTGCCCCCTAAATTCGATTTTCTTTAATTTTGTGGGGGGCGCTATGCTGCGGGCGGTCTTAAAATTTAAAAATATATAAAACAAAAATTTAAAATTGGAACTTTGATATTGTTGAAATTATTTTTTGCACAAAAATAATTATAAACATGTGACAATTTGTTACACTCAAAACTGCCAGTAGTTTTTAAAAAATGAATTGATATAAATTTAGTAACACTGATTATTGCATGAATCGCTTTAAAAAGATTGTAAATTTTTAATAAAACTTCCCGAAACCGCATAAAAGTTTATTATTTCCATGCTTTAAAACTTTTGGAAGAGAGGACATCATCAAAATCATCAAAGAATTCAATTCAATATTCACCCCTACAGATATTTTTCATATAAAACCAACCGCATGGATATAGGTTGATGCATTAAAAGTTAGAAAGAAACAAACAAACAGATGAAACTCATAGCCCCCTTTATAAATATATGGTTATATTCTTATCTTACATTATTTGATTGTCAAAACTGTCAGCAGTTTTCAATTTCATCTCAATCGGATAATTTTTGAAGAAATTCTAAATGGTGGATTCAAGATGGCGGCCAAATATTAAAATCTCATATATTCTGTAAGCACTCCGTAGAGTCTTACTTTTATATAAAATAAACCGCATCAATATCGGTTAATGCATTAAAGAGTTACAGAGAGAATAAGGAAACAAATGAACAGACGAAACTCATAACCCCCTTATAAATAAATAGTTATATTTTTATCGTATATTACTTGATTGTCAAAACTGACTGCAGTTTTTCAATTTCATCTCAATCGGATAATTTTTGAAGAATTTTATCATGGCGTGTTCAAGATGGCGGCCAAATATTAAAGTCTCATATATTCTGTAAACATCCCGTAAAGTCATACTTTCTTATAAAACAAACCACATCGATATCGGTTAATGCATTAAAAAGTTACAGGGAAATAAGGAAACAAATAAACAGGTGTAACGCATAACCCCCCCCCTTTATAATTTTATAGAGATATTTTCATCTAATCGTATTTGATTGGTAAAGCTGTCTGTACATTTTCAATTTCAACTCATTCGCATCATTTTAAAGAAATTTGAAATGGTGGATCAAAGATGGCGACCAAAATTAAACATCGCGTATACCCCAAATTCATCCCGCAGAAATATGCTTTCATATAAAGAAAACCGCATCGAAATCGGTTCAAAAATTGTCAACTACTGTCCAGGTGAAACTCATAACCCCCCCTTTCTTAGGTTAACTTTTAGATTAATTCTTTAGCAACAAAATATTTCAATTTTTCGATATTTTGTACCAGGAACACATAAACGATGAGAAATTAAAGCTTGCTCTCACAATGTGAGAATTACAAATTTTCGCCTTATGTTATTAGGAACATAGGAAACAACAGAGGTTATAAGTTTCCAATATAAATTTTGTTTTGTTTACTCTGAACCATCGATCTTATAATATTACGTGATATCGATAAAGGTTAGGTTAAGTTAGGTTAGGTTAAATTCATGCTTCGTACTGTTGGCTATAATTTCCAAATATCGATTCTCGGTATTAGGAACACAGAAGATAACAAAGGTTAAAAGTTGCTATAATTTCAAAATTTATGCTCTTGCTATTAGGATCACAGAGGTGAAAGATAGTAAACAAGTCGGTAACAATACTAGTTTCGTAAAGCAAATACTAGGTGGCGCTTGCTGTTATTTCCATGTGTGATAATTTTAAAATTTATGCGCTTCCTATTAGGAACACATAGGTTAAAGGACAGCAAAATAAACAAATTATAATATTTACCCATAGGTAAAATTCAAGATTTTTGTATTTCCTATTAGGAATACAGAAAGTGACGGAGATTGCGACGCACTTACCACAACAAATTTCGTAAACTTACTATGAGCAGGAAAAATTACAAAATTTGTCTTCTTTCAGCAGGAACACAGAAGATGACAGAGATTAACCATTTTAAAATTTGTTTGTTTACATTTTGAAATAATTCGATTTTCGATGTGGTTTTATCATAAGTAAGATGATTAAGGCTTCGTTAAAACTGCTTGTGATTTTTTAAAAGTAAACCTTAATAAACGCTAAAAATAAGAAAGTGCACTAAAAACATAACCTAGAAATTACTCGGAAGCATTTCAGATTTACTAAATAAAAGGAATAATATTACCTTTTGGTAGTAAATTATAATCCCTAATGATTGTAAATTTAATTTTCGAACAGATAGAAGAAAAATATAGAGCTGAAAATAAGTGGTCGTTATATTTTTGTGTTCTCAAACTTCAACGATGGGTTTTACGGAGTAGGGTATTTAAGGGTCGAGGAGGCCCATTCACTTGCCCGACGTTTTCTTTCGCTTGAAGGCAGCAGATTGGGCAATTCGACAGATTTAGATACTTTTTCCATAAATCTAACAAGTTCTTTAGTAGCGGTTAAGAATCGTGTGAAGTTACAATCATTTCAAACAACTGCTTACCTCTTGGCTTTTTAAATTTACCCAATCCGACTCCTCGTTATTGAAATCCAAAGCTGTTGCGATGATCTTTAGTTTCTTTCCTCATTTCTGTTGAAGGTAACATACCTCACCGCAGAAGATACCTCCCATTAAATTTTTCGGCACCTTGCTGCTAATGAAAAGCAAATATGCAAAATTATACAAGTTATCTGTTCTAATTCCACTGAAGTAAAGAAAAGTTCAGCAACTGACCAAAGATAACCAAATTCAAGTCTTCGCCAATCTAAACAAAGAACTTATTAACAAATGGAATAATTTATTTATTAATTTGTATTATATTTTTTACAAACAATCATAGAATATACAACAAAAGTTCAATTTTTTAAACTCTTTTTGAAGGAATTATACAAAATTTACAAAAACAAAATTTAACAAATAAGGTTTATCGCTGTAAATAGCGATCATTCATTCTATAAACTACTTATCACATTTGCTTCTTTGTTTGTGATGTCATTAATTGACTCTTCATGCACTGGTGTATTTTTATCGCAACTAGAATTTTCTGATCTTTCGCTCGCAGCTAAACCACTTTTCGTATAAATCTGAATGGGCCGCTGAAAACCTTTCGACAGATGATCGGGCGACCCTAAAATTTCACTTTTAGCAAAGCCAACTTCGTGTGAGAGCAAATACTGGGTAAAGTTGTCCGGAAAGAATTGAATAGAATTAAAATTTTTGTATATTGTTTCCTGAAAAAAATAAAAACATTAATATTAAATTGCAAAAATGTATTGTCAAACTTACAGTCAACTTCTTCTTTCCTTTGTAGCTTGCCCAATTTTGAGGCTCCAAAATCAATTTACCACCAGGTTTCAACTGTAGGAACATTCGACGAAAGCTTGCTTAATGCCCGCGTCGCCCCAATTTAGATGGATCCATTTGGTAACGCTCAGGCATAAAATTACATCAAACTGGGGTTGTTCGATGCTCAAGAGGGTGTCATCGTCCAGAACGTAGTTTCCCTATAAAAAAAGGTTATCAAGTAAATAGACAAAGTTTTCCAAAAGAAAAAATATTTTAAACATACAGGTACGAGGCCAGGTGCAGCGTTATTTGGAGTCACCAAAAATCTCAATTAAACTATTATGCTTTTAAAAAGTACAAACAAAATTTATATTTTAAATTTTCAGGTATTAGATACATCATATCGACACCCCAACAAAGAAGAACGTAACTCAAGTTATGTCCAATTTGAATTACGAGCACTTCTGTAATCAAGAAATAAAGTAAGGAAAGGCTGTAAAAATAGAGAAAATAAGAGCCAACAACAGTTTAAATGGTGCTTACAATAATGCTTCTAGATTTTTCAAACTTCCAAATCGTTCTCCTCAAAAATAGGTAAAAGTGAGTTACGTTCCTTTTCGTTGGAGGCGTTGATATTACATATTTAAAATGATTTTTGATTTAAAGCTGTAATTCCCAGCAATTTGTGTCGGTAACCCAAAATTTTGGTTACTTTTACTCAATAGTGCTTTTATTCAACATATTCGTACTTTAGAACTGATTCAATGAATGAATTTATAAAAGTTTTGTTCAAATTTGATATTATGGAAGTTTTTTATTTTACAACCTACCGCCTGGCCTTGGGTGAAATTCGATCACGATAAAAATAAAGTTTAAATTACAAGTTATGTATCTTCTTGATAGGCGTACCTTAAAATTACGTCTTTTTCTAATACAGAGTGTTCTATTTTTGAGGAGCACAACACAAAACAAACAAAAATTAGCAGGGTTTGAAAATGAATATAATAATAAGCAATTGAAAGTATATATTACTGGCTAATTCATCACACAGTATTAAATGCCAAGTCCCCTGGTTCCTAGCCTAGAAATTAAGGAGTCTCCATCCAAGGGGTTAAAATTTGTCATAATCATGTCATGGTGACACCTCAAATAATAGTTATTTACATGAAAGTCAGGAAAGTGATTCTTTACCTGACTAGGCGACATATTGAGTACCGCCGCGTAGCGGCCGAGTACATTAATTGTCGCCGTGTCAGGTAAAGACACTTTCTTGACGTGTATGGAATACTATTTTTCTGAAATCGCGAGATTAATCGAATTCAATAGTTCGATTTTTAGTTATGGCTAATCACAATTAAAATTAAATAAAATCAAATAAGGCGTATTTCTGCTGTTGCCATAGTTTTGATAGCCTGATCCTGCAATGACAGATGACGATGTGTTGTAATATTATAATATCAGAGTGGTCTGGCCTTTACTGCGTGAGTCCGGTAATGGTTTACTTTCCTGCGCCGAAAAGTTGCAGTAATTGATCAAGTATGGCCGATTTCAGAAAAAATGGTTTTACATGCTTTCCTATAAATTTATCGAAAAGATATGTAATATATTATAAAATTATCGAATGAACGACTACGGGCTCTCAAGTATACCGTTTCACCCAACTTCAACCATTTCAAGAATGCCGTTCAGGAATGTAGATTAACTTATGGGGGAGGGGTTGCCAAGGAAGTGTCATATTAAGACGATTGAGCCTAGAAAGAATTTAAAGAATATGGGAACATTATTTCGTGTTCTTTTCACATAGAATCGCTAATTATTTTTTACCATATTATAACAGGTATACTAGTCATAAGCACCACAACTGCAATAGAACCCCAAACTAACATAAAGACTGCCGTTCTGTCATTTTCGTTGTAGTGCTCAAAACTTATTTACATATTATGTAAAAGCAATTCGATGCATCGGGTGATAAACGTGCTAAGAGTTTTTTAATCCAGAGAATCAATTTGTGTATACAACAAGCACCCCCACTAAAATCCTAGATTATTGAACCCAAATTAATAGTTATTTATGTATCAAGGGCATTATGAAGATGTTTATGTCGAGGGCAACTAGATTAAAAGGTCGAGGGCCGCTAGGCCCGAGTTTTTAAGTTGCTCGATACCTTAAACATCGAGTAATGCTCGTGATGTATACAACGTTTTATATTTCACTGTATTTAAATTTGTGAACATTTAAAAAATTTATAAATTTTGAATTTGATTTTGCTAAATTTCCTAGTTTGCGGTGGCTTGTATCTATGACGATTTGTTTGTTTTATTGTTTGTGAAGACATAATATAAGCGGGCATTATGATTCATTCGCCCTAGGATATTACAGCCTACTTAATATATCTCGTCAAGGTATAAAAAACAAATAATGATTCAGTGCAATATAAAATATTATGCGATGTTTCCATATGAAAATAACACACTGTACACATATTTATAATTCAAAAAATAAATCTATAGAAAAACAACTTGGTTAATTAAAATTTCAATTATAATCTGAAAGAATTATAGTCGAGGAATAGGTTTGTTTTTCATTGTAATCTACGTACAAAGTAGATAAGTTTCTAACATACCATAACATATCGTAAAAAACATCAACATGCAGCAGGGCCGTCTTCAGAATCATCGTCAAATGACAAAATAGCAAGAAAATCTAAAAATTCAAAAAACCTTAAAAAGTTACCTATTCCTCAAATACATTTCTTCAATAATTATCAGCTAAATATCAATATTAAAATTCGAAGCAAAAATTGCGCCTTAAAATCGCTAAATAAAAACTTACGTATTTGAAGGTGACATTGTTGGGAAATCGCCTGCTGGTGCTTTCCTTACTAAATCCTGGAATTTTAATAGGCCCGTATAATATAGGCATGGATATTGGGAAAAACTCACTACTTTTTTCCGTATTATTGTCCGTTCGTGTGCCATCGTCTGTATACGGCGGCGTTTCCGAACTCTTAACGTAATGTCGCACGTTTTTCCGTGCTATTTTAATCAACTTATTATCAATGTCGATTCCTATCACACTTTTAGCTTCAAAATCGCGAGCTATCGATAACGTTATGTGGCCTATATTACAACCTATATCTAAAATATCTTTGCCTTCGAAGAACTCCCTATGGTTCGAAAAACACAACAATCTGAGATCAACTTCACTGTGTTGATTACGATAACCGTAATATCTGGAACAAACAACGCACATAAAAAAAGCACTCCAAAGCGCCGTGGATAAGCGTCCCGGAGCTTCCAACATCGAAAAAAACTCACCTGTTATAATTACCGTACTGAAAAGTTTTGTGTTTATCTTTAAAATTGGGCATCTTCTCGTTAACTACGTTTTTATTTTGGTGTCTATCGATCTCCCCCCTGTGGTGATACGGATGAATCCTACTGTTGGAACGTTTAAACCACGATCCCGGTTGAGGTATAACAGGACTAACGATTTTGTCCATAGAAAAATATTTAAACTTTTTAGCCAATCCATCTTTGGGATGCTCGTCCGATTTACGTTTATTTTTATCCTTTTTCTCGTCCTTCTTCTCTTCTTTCTTCGTCACAGATAGCAAATCCAAAAGAAGCTCTTTGTTTTCTTTCACTTCGACGACCACGTTCTCGTTTTCTTTTTATTTCGGGTATTTTTGCGGAATCGGTGTTCGTTTCTGGCGTTTTCGCTTCCGTACATTCGCCATTTTCCTCCGCGTCCGCCACCTCCGACGTTCCCGAACTCGTCCGTTTTTTTCTGATACGTTTTTTGCGACATTTTTTAATGGGCGAACACAACTGCTGTTCGTATTCCGCGTCGTCTGCACAATCCAAGTTTAACGGATCGTTAATATTGGGCGGAATCAGAACTTCAACTTTTCCGCGACGACGTGGAGGCGTCGGTACCGGCGACGATTTCGGCGTCACCGCATTCATCGCTCGATTTATTTCTTCGTCTTGCAAACTGTTCAAGTTTAACGGATCCCTAATGTTTCCACCTAACAAAAACCGGGTTGGCAACACTGGTCGCATGTTTTTTAATTTGCCCAATCCGCCGCCCGAAAAACTCTTCGAACGTTTTCGGGCTTTGTTGGTTTTTTGCTTCTTCTTTTGATTTAGTACCGAATCCGGCGGATCCTTGCGATTATTTTTAGAGTTGTTGTGTTGTTTGTGATCGATTATTGATATCGTTTGGATTTGCGACGACATCTGCAATCAAAATTACAAATTAATTACGGTGTTCGTCACCTTAAATATTATAAAAGAAGAAAAAACCACATAGGTTTTTTCAATTATTGTTGTGCCGTATAATAAAATTATTATTAGTCTTTAAAAATAACAATGTATGCCAGGGACGTCTTCAGTATTAATAATGAAACATGGCTTATCATTAAAGAATTCTACCTGCGACCGTATCGCAACAATACAACATAAAATTTGAAAATAGATTATTGCACTAGCCATGGTCTATATGATTAACGTCCGAGTTAATTATGCTTTTTATTGTAATTAGTAGATATTATATGTTTGACTTGAAAATAATATAATCATAGTATTTATTATAGCAGAAATGTATGATTATATTATTTTCCAGAAGTAAGTTTCCCTATTTCTTTTTTCAGCTGTAATTATTATAAGCAACTTTGAAATTGTAACTGTTTACTGCAAGAACCAAACAAATCCCACTCGATTGGTTCTTGTAAGCTCTTACAAGGCAACTTAGCACCGGAGCAACCATCGACTTTTCACAACAGTGCCTTCGAAAGCAACCGAAGGGCATTTCTGTTACATCGAGACTGAACAACTAATGTTCCGATTTAAAAATTTTAAACATGGCGCAGGAGAGGGGCGTTAATGATTCAAATTTTTAATTTCAATTTTTTCCATTTGTAATCCCCTTCGGAAACCATTGGAAAATTTCACTTCTGGAATGTACCTTGTATAATAATATATTACTGTTGATCCTATCTTTAATGAAATAATAAAAAAAATGCATTAAATGTGTTAATATACTATTTTCTTTTGTGAATAAACACAGGAAGAAGAAATAGGAATTAGTCGAGGTTGGAAATTTGAATTCTTGAATAGTGTTATATAATATCGTGTAAGTCAGCGGTTCTTAACATTTTAGTAATCGCGGACCCTCAAAATAGCTTAAATATTTTATGCGCCCCCTAGTTGGTAATTTTTTTTATTAATAATATTATAAAGTATTTTATTTTATTTATTGGTTATCACAACAAAAACAATCCGAAAATGAACTTATATAGTAACTGCATGTAATTTGAACAAAAAAACTTAAATTTAAAGGCCTATTTATTATTCGGTTGTTGAACGAATTCGCGAAAAAATTAAAAAATTCAGAAACCAACATTTTTGCATAGTCCCGCGCAGACCCCCGTTTAGGAATCGCTGGTTTAAGTGATTAACTAGTTTATTTATTTGATGCGCCAAATTACGCCGTTCTAAGTTAGGGTCTAATAATATTCAAAAATATGTTTTTTATTATTATTGTAATTTTAATTAACAAAATTGATTTGGCCGAAAGAGGAAGATCCTGGATTATTAGTTTTTTAAAGCCGATCGTAGTTTTAAAAATCTGCTTTATGCAGTCGGGGTACACTTTTGTAACCACATTTTATAATTCGATGGTTTGCTATCACCTTCCAGGGATAGTCGGTCAGAAAGAATTGAACCTACGTGCTGGAATCAAACCCGATGTTCGAACAAGCGGCTACTTGCTCCTCGACAAAATCATTTATGAAATTTAAAAAAACAGGAAAAAAAGGTTCATCATAAAAGGTATTTTTTGATCAGGTAGAATTAATCAAAAGAAAAAGTTGGACCGTTGATGCAGAATATGAAAAACTTAAGGATTTAGAAAAATTGAGAAACTGTTTAAGCAAATTATTATCAATACAAAAGCATTTAATACTTTTAAGAAGTGATAAAAACCTTACATTAGAAACCCTGAAAAAACCATAACAAAAACAATCGATGGTCTTGGTCTTATTTTGATCGTTTCAGATTTACAATTGTAACGTCAATTTCTAGAGTATTGTCCTAGTCGAACTAACTCCATACATCCACCAACCCTGAAGATTTACCACAAAAAACGCTTTTGTGCATAATATACTATTTTTTGTAATGACATCTTACATTTTTAAGTATTTTCAAAGTGGATTGTTTAGATTCAAAACTAATTATGTAAATTCTCGTTATAGAAGGAATTTAGAATGACTCCCTTATGTGCGGCCTAAAGGCCGCAAAACCTTCGCTATATTATAATAACAATAATTTGTTATAAAGATTACTATATCTTTTCTCTGTGAGCAGCCCCATGGATTTAGGGTATCAGATTTTCTTCTTAAACAAACATTTTTAGATGAAATAAACAAAATGTTTGTTCAACGCATAATCCTCACGTCTGACCCATCAGGGCAATTACTCTCAAAAACACAATCATGTCATTCTATATTTAAAACAATTGGCAAGTTTGAAGTAGTAAATTCTAAATTTTAAGAGAAAACGATTGCCCTGCTAGTTACAATGACTTAATACAGGTAGCAGCGGAAAAATAATCCCTACCCGCCTCACGTTGAGCCAAATTCAACCAAGAAATAAGCGCTAGTATGATAATATTTATTTAATTAAGAGATTTACCGTTTCCTATACGAATGCAATACACAAATCATTTAAATCCTACCATTTTGGCTCCATGTTAAACTATACATACTAGATTGCACAGGTTGTGCGGCCTGAAGCCCGCACTGAACGAAATAATTTTGAATTCATTTTTTTACCCGTTCCAACTTACATCGGAAAGGCTGCAAAAACAGCAAAATTATATATATGTACATAATTTTGTGCAGAATTATTGAATTCACTATAAACTAGTCAGTGAGAGCATATATTGATCTTTAAAAATTTACGCCTAGGAGTTAATCCAAAGTACACATCTTGACTACTTAGTCCTCATGCACCGCTTTGATGTATTTGAACTATTAAACAAATATATTGTAGTACCTATATTTCTATGCTGTCATGGACTTTCTTGCATAAAATTCAATTTTCCAAAAAGTTGTTTTCCCGTATTTCTGAGCGTTTCAAATGCAAATTAGAACAAGCCAAACTTGATTATCAAATAAATTTTAATTTAAAAATTACTTGAAACATTTTACATAAATTTGAGCAAAGTGATCGTCTGTCTGCGCCCCCCCCTCTCAGAGTTTCAACGAATACAAACGATTTATCAAATCGAGAAAGTGACTACTCACTAATTTTTTAATTAATTCGTTTCAATTACCAAATTAATTAATAGCTAATTAATTCTAATTTGTGGTAATATTGACATAATTTTATTGCATTACCGGTTTCGGTGATACAGCATCTTCAGCTTTCCAGAAGTTTGTCAAGATTAAAAAATCGCGTTAAATCGTGTAAATTTTGAACTATGTATTTGACCTTCATTTGTTTTATTTAGTTTAATCGTCATGACCAGCGATTTTATTCCACCTCTGGACAAACGCGTGCTTCTATGCCATATTATACTCTCCTCAGCACTAAGGTTGAATATGCAAGTTTATCTATTTAATCACCAATTATTTATTATTATTACATAAATTATTTATAAAATATGCAGTAGCCGTGATTCGTTCCCATATAAAATAACCACGTTCGAATTCATATCTTGAAACTTGATTGTAAAAAAAATCTAAATACATATTCAAAACCTGCATAGAAAATGTTTCAACTTCTTTTAATCTCCCCCCCTCCATTCCTATTCTTGACCCATCTTCCCAAAAAGGTGACGTAATATATGGCAAACCCGAAACAAAAAACGAATTTTAATTTTGAATTTGCGACATCTATAATCAAGATTTCTAATCAAATGCGATATTCTCCGCCTTAAATAACAACAACAAAGCGGCAAAACTTTTTTGAAAGCACGGAAATAAAATGCGGAGTGTGGAGGATGGGTATTTGAATCCTCACACGTTATAATTTGAAGGTAGCGTTGATGTTGGAATAACTATTTTTATTTTATTTAAAATATTATAATTACAAATTTAATGGTTGGTTTTATTGGAACAAAATAAGATTATTAATCATTACTTGATATATCGTTGTTTTCGTACCGTCTGATATAATAAACAATAACCTCATGGTTACTGGTTACCATATCAATTTGTGTACCTTCTTTAGAGCTCCCTGATCTCTACATTTATTCTTAAACAGGCTGTGGCGTTGGCCGCCACAGGAGCATCTTCCTTACGCTTATTTCTGAACAAAAAAATTTCAAAAAGGGGTCGTTCGTAAATGAATAAACGAGTTTGCGGTAACCAAACAAAGAGTTAAAAAAATTTGAAGCATGCAATTGTTTAACGTAACGGTCGAAATTACCCCTTTTACGGACAGACGTCGGAAAATTAAAAAAAAGTATCCCATTCCATAAATCTGTCAATCACAAAGCAGCAGTAACGATTTAATTTAATTGCACGAATGCTGATGTACATACAATCATGAGTACAATCGAACCTAATGAATTGAAAAATCGTTAAGGATGGTCGTGCACAATTACTTTTCAAACTGGCAAAAGCTGAATTATTATTGATGATGAAAAAATGCGTTGTCCCTTAATTTTTGAAAACAAAATTATAAAAGCATTAAATTAAATCGGTACGTATCTGTTCAAAACAAAAGACTTTATAAACGTCAAGTGAACGTTTTCAAACTTAAACATTGTACGCCCCTAACCTAACTTAATTAACTCGAGGTGTGTCAAACACATTAAGAAACTTAACAGCAATAATAATTAATTTTAGAACAAAATCATTAATTAATATCCGAAAGAAATTAAATTTACCTCCAGCTAACATAAAATTAAGGCGCATGCTCAGTGGTCACCAAACATGCATTCGATGCATCACACAATTTCGTCCAATTTACCGTTATTTTCCAATAAATTAACAACATTTATGTATTTTTGGAGACCACTTACCTTTTTTAATTAATATGGATCGGAAAAACACTAATAAACCACTTCAGTCCGCACTAAAATTTACCATGTAAGCTCTCAGTCCACAAACGTGAACGGTCACAGATCTACAGCTGCAAAACGATATTCGCTTTTCGTTCACCGCCATTTTATTCCCCTCTAATAAGTTGCACGATCGCTAACGAAATTAGGCGAACGATTCACATTAAAAACATTTTTTTTATCAAATTACGGTTCAACAAATTTTATTATGGCATTCGAAAAACTTGAAAATCCTACAGGATAAACTTATGGGACGCCTTTCGAAAATTTTCATTTCAACTTTAAGGAAATTTTGGAAAATTCGCAAAGGGGCGAGGAAATGGTAAAAATAAATATTTGGTTTTGGTGGAAGTAGAAAACGGTGACGTTTATAACTTTTTTCGACCACGATTAAAATTTGCAACAGGGTCGGCTTTAATTTAAATACTATTTCATAATGAAAAATTAACTTTGCTTTTTCCTAGGGTCGGAACACACTCGCGATTGTTTAAACAGTCGCAGCTTAAACATCCTCAGACATACGCAATACAGTGGGGTCTCCGCAGCTTAAGCGATTTAGGTTAAATTGTACGTTGGGATCCCAAAAATAAGATCTAATTCGCAAAAATGGATGCTAAGTTAAGCTGCAGTAGTAGTGGTGGTGGTGATAAACCCCCCGCGGTGACAGTGTCACAGAAAGGAGAGCAATTTTTCTAATTTGGCACCTACATTGTACTGACCTAACCAATGACGGTAGCTGCTTGTGATTACCGATGTAATTGACATTTGTATATTAGCAACGCCTTTCATTAATTTGTTTAAACTTTAGAAGTACTTAAGGTTAACATCGACACATTACTGCTTAAAAAATTTACTTCATCAGCCCTAGGGCGAAGGCAGTGCGGTCCGGAGGCCTTGCAAGCTAGGTACCATTTGCGACATGATAGCTACGCCATTGACCTAATGTAGAAATGTCTGCTACTAGGATAAAAAGTGACACTTTAAGTCCTAGATGTTCAATAACTATTACAAACTATTACGTAATAAATCTCAAAACAGTAAATACAGGCCCGCAGAAAGAGAAACTCGCGCCCGGGGCGAGGGGGTAAGTATCTTATTTTTAGCAATTTTCCTTTATTTATTTCTTCGTATGTCGTCGTGGATACCTTAAAGTAGCACCGTGACCCCCTGGCCGCCACAAGTAAAACATTTATTAGCATATTTAGAAATTTTCTGGTTAAATATTTAAAGGTGGTTTAAAAGTTTATAATTTTAGCAACCTGAAACTTGAATTTATTCCGCTGTGCGACGTAGGCAGCGTTAACAGGTCTAAAATTTATATTTCCCTAAAAAAATCTTCAAAACTTAATTTTAGATTGCTATTTTTTCAAATTTGCCATAAGCAATTTTAAAATAATTAAATCTACTGATGGAATTTTGGGAAATTCCCTAGATTTCAGCAGAAATTCCTTTTTCCTTTTAACAACTAAAATTTCCCTAAATTTATGGAAAATTCACTGAACGTAGAAAACTGGGGAAATTTAATTTTCTACCTGTGACAACCTTTGAACAAATTCTCAAAGTTGAATGACAATACGAAAACAAAAAAACTCCAAAACCAAAACATTGTTACTATAATCCTGAAATTAAACTTTGTATTTAGTAAAGTATGGAATTTTGACAGCTTTGTTAAAATCTGTAATTACTTTTATCTGAAATTTTAGAAAACATTCATTATGAAAAGCTTAAACAACCTGATTTTGTAAATAAATTACTGCTTATGTATAATATGGTTTCTATGAAGTTATAAGAATTTTATTTTTAAAAAGATTTTTATTTGCAAAATTTGGTCATTTGTATTTTGCTTTTTTTCTATTATCGCACCCCTGTTGACAACATTTTTTCCTTTGATAAACTTTCTCCTCTTAAACACATTGGAATGCTCACTGTTGAACTTTCGTTTGCTAATTCAACAATGCTAGCCGTTGCAAGTTGGTGGGGAACAGCATACAATAAGTGGTATTCTCAAATTGGTCGCCTATACAACTGTAAGCCGCTATCAAACTGCAACGAGTATTTACATTGTGCCATGTTGCTGCTTTCGATTGAAAAGTAAGTTTATATAAATTTGATTAATAACCAATTATAAAATTTGAATTTCATAAAGCATCCATTGAATCAGCTTCCTACGGGGGTAATTCTAATTAAAAAAATTTATAATTCAAATATTACCATAAAAACCAGCAAAGGCAACCGCCTTCTTAAATATTAATAATCTTGCTGCCCATATCTTTGGAAGCAATGAACAATAAAAATAATCAAAAATTAGCAACAAAATATTTTGAAAAGCGACAAAATTATCAACATTAATTTTACTTCTCCCGAATTTCCTGCACCCAGATATAAAAATTCTCTAAAAAATAAACGTAAAGTTTTGATTAAGAAGAAATGCGTGAAGAAATAACAAATTTATTTTAAATATTTCAACTTAAGAACACTTTTTTTATAGCGGTTCTCTTAAATTTTCATTTTCATTTAAATAAAACAATTTTTAAAAATAAATTTTCCCATTTGTAATACAATTTTGAGAAAGAAATAATGAAAACAAAAATTCCATTTTAAAAATTATTTACAACAAATTTGTCCTTATAAACATTTTGTTTATTTATTTACATTTTATAAAAGAGAAACCCTTTAATATGTTTTCTTTTAACTTACAATTAATTTGGTACAAAATATATCTTACATTTGTATTTTTTGGATGGAAAACTATGATACTAAAAAAAACAAATAAAATATGTGGTTCATGATGAAATAAATTAAAATTATTTAAAGAATAATTAATTGTAATGAATTCTTTCGCTATACCTTTCTCTATAACAAGCACCACGTGGTTTTCGAAACATTTTGGGCGATTTTGGCGAGGCAGGCATCCGACGCGACTTCTTCGTCGATTTGCACGTCGGGGTCGTCACCACGTTATTTTGTAATAATTTCGAAACATCCGTATCCAACTTTTGTACACGCACGATCGGCTGAAATTGAATGTCATTATTAATCGACTCGGTTCGTAATTTCGCACTCAAAACCCTCTCGGCGTTCTCCCACTTGTCCAAATCCACATTCACACAGTCCAGTTTATCATTCATACTCGCGATAACAACTTCCGCACAATTTTCCGACGAAGATACACGGTTTTCTTTACGTTTAGGCGTCGTCGGCGCCGTTAATAAATTTTTTAAGTCGGCGCAACCGTTAATCTTGATCGGTTCGACGTTGCCGTTAAGTTCGTCGTCGTTTGTTTTGATTTCTTCTAATAATTTTTGTAACTGTTTGGCGTGATTTATTTTATTACGCGACGCGTTATTCGACACGTTATCGTCTTTACGGAACAGAACGCGCTTGTTTTTGTTCGGCCAACCCGTGCGATTCTTTTTCCGTTTACGGCCTGGTTTTCGACCAGTCGTCAACAACTTACCCGATTTCGCGTTCTTATTAAGCAATTCCTTCGTCGTGTCTTTTAGAACCTCTTCTTTGTGTTTACACTTGATGCAATCTTCTAACATTTCGACGGGATCCAATTCGCAATGAATGTTAAATTCAAAACCATCTTCTTGCGAAACTAAATCCTCATCGCCTAATTCTTCGTAATTATTGGTTAACATCTCATCTATGTCGTTAAAAATTAAATCGTAATCGACTGGAGGTTCTTCTTTCTTTTCTTCCACTTCTACTACTTCAGGTATCACAGACAGATCGGGTTTTTCTTCGAGCTTTGGAGTAGCAGGCAATCCAGCCGCCGCCTGTAATTTGTGAATTTCGCGACGTTTACGCTGATGAATGAAACTGCTCAATATGGCCAACGTAGAAGCGTGCTGTCTCGGCGACTTTCTCGGATTCCTACTATTGTTAAACAATCTTCTTGGGTACGAACGTTTTATATTGTTGTTGCTTGAAAATAATTCGTTTAGAGTCACTTCGCTGTTTAGCGTATCGTCGCTACTCTTTGTGTCCTCGTAACTGCTACTGCAATCGTCAATTTTTAAGGTGTCATTACTCGACGAGTCTTCGTTAGTTATGTGTGATCGGCTATTCATCAGAGGCTGTCTTACCAGATTATATTCGTACATGCAGTAATTAGGATCGAGCGGCGGTAAAGGACCCATTTCGTATGGCATTAAGAAGGGCTTGTAAAAACCTGAGGAGAATTTTTAAAAACTAAAGATAATGTATAAAATGGCATACAAAAGTACAGGGTTGGCTCAAGCCACAAATTCAATTTCTTCTTTTACTCAGATAATTAATTGTATTTGTGAGCGTCATAAATGGACCACCCTGTACTTGAGCATTTCTATGAAATTAAAAAAGATTCACCTGTATTGTAATTATAGCACGAATAGCACTCTTTGGCAACATCCTGACGTTGGAATGTCTCGTACCAGGGTTCACTATTCGGAACCAATTCAAAGGAAAACTTGACATCTTCTAATTTTAACCTAACTTGTTCTTTATTCTCTTTCATCTTTTTACTTTCCTTTTCCTTATCTTTATCTTTACACTTCAATTTCGCGCTTCCGTGCTCCCCGTTATTTTTGGGAGGCACGGGCGCCAAATAGGAACCTTGATACCTTAACCTAAAAAATATAAACATTGTCAAACTTTGCCATCTTATCAAAACAGAAATATACACTCACCTAGACCCTGGAGTTTCAAACTTATAATACTTTTGGTTATCCAAAATAAAAGATTCCGCTTGAGTCAGTCTTCGTTTCTTCCTAGAAGTGGACGTATCGGAAAATATACTATCCATGGAGGACTCCTCTTCGGGTTCACACTTGAGATTTTTAAACGTCCTATGATGCGTAACCGGAGTAGTCTCCAACTTTTTATCCGAATCAACTTCTTCCTCCGAAGTCGTTTCCTCTTTGTGTGGAAATAAAAAGTTTTCCGCTTCATTATGAAGCCTAATTAATTCATAATCGCGTATCTTGTTGGTGGCGAATGTTACTGTTAAAAATACATAAGTTACAAAAAGTTAGCAAGAAATAAAGCGGCTTTCAGGGCTCACCTTTATCGTCATCGCTTTCATCAAATTCAGTAGGGGGCGATTTGGACTTTTTTAAACGTCCGCCATCCAATTCGCGATTATAAACTGCGCTAGATCGTAATTTATTTGTCAGGAGTTCTACTTTATAATAGGATTTATTATCTACAACTAAACGCTCGTCTGCGGATATTCGTTTTGGTTTTAAATTCCTTCTAGGTCGAGTGGATCGCTCTTCACGTTCTACAGATTTTACTAAAGCTAATGCCAGTCTACTAGATGATCTCAGTTCGCGCATGGGTTTGATGTGGTTACTGTCGTCGTCGCCTGAGGTGTCGGCAAAATTGTTTGTGAATACTGTATGCCTCTCGTCCTCAACCGATGAGCATATTCACCACCAGGTGCACTTTTCGCTTTGCAGCACACTGAATTGGTTTGGGACCTCGTCATTCTGTTTCTTGTCATTGAACAAACTTTTTGGTCGGACCAATTTTCGCCTGGAATAAAATTTTAAAATTATATTCAAAAAATCAAAACAGGCGCTAATTTTGTTTTCAAAAATTAAAATAATTACAATCTGAGATAAACTAAAAACAAGTTCGGGTTTCCAAAAAAATCATTCCCCTCTGTCTACAGAAGTGATGGGTAGGAAGTTGCACGCTCCCACTTTTCGCTATTGGGCTCACTTGCTCCTACATATTTTCAGTTACTCTCCCGGTCAAGAAAACCCAACCTCCACTAGTGAACCATCACCTTTGACGGGCAATCAATTTGTTCCCAACTAATTTGAATTTTGCTCTGTAACCTTCTAAGCGGGACAGTTACGCAATCTGCAGTCAAAAGTTCCCTATACTGAGTTTCTGCAAAACATGTGTTTGTTTCTATTTCTAAATTTGTTACGAATTTTCCCATAGTCAAAAACTAGCTCTGCTATCAGTTTATTAATTTCCATTCACCAATTCTCGATTTAATGTTATCGTCAGGTGAAAACTCCGTTTAATAGACTAAAGGCCTGGTACTCGCAAATTCAAGATTTATTAAAGAAATTATAATAAAGTACACACATATAAACATTATAAACTCATGACTATTCACTAATTTTCGAAAATAAGAGCTCAAAACTCGAAATTGTAATCCGTTTGTATGATTGGCTGTATCCATACGCCCTAACTCCGCCCATCGATAAACAAGTAAATACTCACAAGGTCTTTTTTGCATCCCCAATTCTAATACCGCATACATAGGTTCAACCTGGCTGGAGAGTGTTCCACACCCCCCAGTATATAAAAATTTAACCTACGTACTTTCTCTATTTTTATTAAAAATATGCTTTGCTGAAGGGGCCTCAGGTATATCCTTGAAATTGGACAGATCTCTCAAATGTAGTTTTTATTGACGTAAGATTCAAGAGATGCGTCAAACAGGATTTTTTAAAGTTGATAAACAAAAATCAAATTAATATGAATCAATTATACCAAAAATATAGTTGGAATTATTTGTTAAACATACAACAAACAAAAATGAGATTTATTTAACCAAAAATAATTGAATTGTTGAACAATTGAATTTATTGAACCAAAAAAATGTAATTAAGGAACTTTAAAATCAATTATTTTAATTATAAAACTATAAAACATTAGTATTTTAATATTTCATTATGTATCACAACCAAAATATGTCATTCAATTATTGCCCTGAGGGATGGCGCTGCATACATGCATCTAAGCTACAGGAAATGACAAAAGAAATCTTTCATGGTTATATTATCAGGGTACTCTCAAATACCTGGAAATTCAAAAACAAATTTTAAAGAAGCGCGAATTTTAGGCTTTCGAAATCTTTAAACCATCTATATATGTTGAGATAAGACGTACGCAGCACTACCTCTCGGGACAACGATGGCATATCTGAGATGCAAAATTGTTCGACTTGTTCATACAGACAAGCATACTACTAGATTGCCAAGGTTGTGCGGTATTTATTTGTGTCTCTTTATGAAATAGATGACGTTTACACGCCCTTGTTGGACATGGTCATCTCTAGATTAAAGTTATGCTATTGTAGAGATTCCTCGATTAGGTCAACTTTGACGGCTATCAAAAACGGTTTTCTCTTCAGATCAAGTACCCTTTCCATTCAACAAAACAAAGTTGTTGGCCGAATGCTAAATCTCAAAAAGTTTGTCGACACTGATAAAACTAATATTTTTCACAAACTTCTTAACCGTTACTTTGCCATATCATAAACAGAAAAGCCACTTGATCTAAAAATAAAATAGTTTTTGAGCACCCGAAGAAGTTATCGGCGTTTCTACAATGTGATCTTACAAGTTAAAGGTAGACGGCACTGTGGGATACTATAATTTAAAATTATTGAGCTAATTAGACCGATAAGGAAGCGATCAAATTCGCGTTGTTAAATTTGTTAGCAAATTTTGGTCGTCGTTACAGAGAGCGTCCTGAAAACTTTGTCGTCAGTTCGTCAATTACTACTAAAAAAATTCATCCGAATCTAAAACTTCTAACCTAACACTTCACTTAAATACCTCTTCCATTCCTTATAACCCGAACCTGTTCTAAGCTAAAAAGCATGCACTTAAAAAGTAGAAAAGGTGGTTTAAAAGAAATACTCACTCAGATCAATTCCATTTATCTTCAAAAATAAAGCAACCGCTGGATCGGTGCGATACAAATGCCTTAAGGTAAGTAAATTGGGTGAAATGTCCTGCTTGTGTCTTCGAGTTTTTACGTTTTTACTTTGACCATAGCAGTCAAAACTGTTAAGTTCATGGCATACCGACTGAAGCACAATGTCGACATGCGGATGATTAGTGCATGTCTTCCGGGTCATGATCTGGATACCAAACGGGCGGCATATGAAAGCTGCTTCCCTTTTATATCCTCTCACTTGTACTATTACAATTCACAATAATTCTTCCAGCAATAACCTAAAAACATCGCCCATTTAAATAAAACTTGACAAACAGATGGTTTTGTTTAAAAGAATAGGTATTTTGACGTCACAATTATTATTATTATTATTGTCTAGGGTGCATGGTTCCAATCAGCTGTTTATAGTTGCATTTAAAATCGTTACAACAAATTTGATTACACCAGAACTGTCACTTTTGACACTTCTCCGAATTGCAACAATTTGATTGGGTGTGTGAATAATAAAAAATTACGTGAAACGGTAAATAGGACGACGTAACCGTCGCAACATGATGATTTACTTACGTTGCGAGCCGTCATTTTTATGATATTTCTCCCTCGTAACGCCGGTTTTTATTTATTTGTCATAAAGTCGATTTAAATTAGGGTGATTTATTTCATATTAAAACTGTCAGATGTTATTATTACAAAATGGCCTACTTTAGTACAAATTGTACACACTGTCGGCGTCCGTAAAATAATTTCAAAACATTGATGTCGAATTTAATTAAAATTAATGTCGAGACGTGAAAATTGTAGTTGGCAAACGTGGGGGGCGAGGGGTGCAAACGAGCGTACTTTTATTGGTTTCGCTCGAAGGCCGGTGCAGCCTTACGATGGCATTTGTTTGGTGTTTGTTATTTTGAAATATTTCGATTTGGCAACGCGGTACGTGCTGTACGGTACACGCGGGGTACGGGTCGTGTGAGTAAAATGTGGGCAGCCGTTGCAGGCGAAGTAAATTTACTGATGCAGCTGACTAAAATGTAACTCGCACGCCAGATACGGCATAACTTCTCGAGTTGCTTTGTCAAGCGCATTTTAATCGAAACAAAACAAAAAAATTAACGATAGTGACTCGGTTATTGTGTTTTGATCGATTGTTATCGTAATAACCTTGCAAATGGAAATGATCGTTTTGTTTGTACAACATGCATAATAAAAATGCTACTAAAAATAAGTCGCGTTCAACCCGATACGTACATACCTACTGTTATGTCTACGGGTGGACAAACAAAAAAGACAATTCGAATAACCTAAATTTGTCGATAATGAATTTGACACTAATAACATAACCTCTAAAAATTTTAATTATTGCACAATCGTGTTTTTTTAAAACTTTTCGAAAGTTGTCTTTCGTAACAAGAAAGTAGGCGCTGAAATTTTTAAAACAAAAACAAATGCAACTCACTTTTAAATAAATCTGATTGGGTAGGAGGGAATGCGATACGTAAGAACGAGACTTTTAAAATGGAAAACATCCAAATTTTAATGCACACAAACTAAAAGTTACTCACAACGGAAATAATAGAAAAATGTTCCATTAAAGAGAGCGAGTAATCGAGCCGACTGACACGTCAATAATTTACCGCAGCGTTGGGTACGAGCCGTTAGTAAGCGACACTAGGCCAACTGGGTTCAGTTCAGCAGGGTAGATACAACAGAGACTCAAACACGAACAGCCATAATCGCGTACGCAAGCTTCACACGCCCAAAACTGTTTCACAACGACATTAAACGACACTATTTCGATATCTTTTCGCATTAACCGCCACTTTTCCAACTTTTAAACGCTATTTACGTCGCTTTTTTTATTTTAATCGCCTTAAACACTAATATGGCATTTTCAAAACATTGCTCAGTCCGCCACAATTGTCTACTGCGTTCGACCAATCGCGGAGCACTCCTTGGTGCGCCCGTTACGGGAAATTTGCACACTACAAATACGAGGTTCTCGCAATAAGTATTATTCATTTTTAACTTTCAGTAATTAATTATTTAAGTTTTTTTTATTAAAACTAGTAAAAAGTATTTTAAAAAAATTAAGGTCATAGGTTTATCCAAATTAACGAAAAAATCTGGACTTAATCAATTATTTTGCAGCGAAGTCCTAAGTAACATACTGGGAAACTGATTATCACGAAAAATTTTCGCTTTAGAGTAATGATTTAATTTTTTTAGTTTCGTTTCGGATGGGGGGGGGTAGGATCAAATTAAAACTTATATTTTAAAAAAGCTGGAGGACAGAAATGTTCATATTGATCATTGGTTTCTGCTGAATCCAATAGCGTCGCCAGGTATGGGTTACGCCTGCCCCAAATTAAGCAATATGGTTTCTATTCTAGGGTACTCCATAACCCCCTTCCAAACCTCATGATTTCTATCTTGCTTTTTATGTTGTTTTAAAAAGTTTCTCTATAAATCAATGTTTTATAAATATGACGAGCAGCTCGCTGCCGGCACTAAAAAGCACTTTAATGCCGTTCGTAGATAGCAGTAAAGTAAATTGTTTATACAAGAAAGTAAAACTAAGTTTAACAATTGAAGTTTTCTTTACGTTTAGAGAAAATAAAATTCTTAAGTCAGTTATGAAATAAATAAATTGCGTAGACCGGGGGTCTGGAATACCTCCTACTGCCGCAAAATCGGAAGACATAACATTAAATGTTTACAAATTATGCGGGATTTAAAGTGATGACGTACTCCTGGAAGTACTCCATACCTTCCTCCTTCTGCCCCAGACTCTGCGATCATTATTTTGCTTTTTTTGTTGCCTTAAAAAGTTTCTTTATAAATCCTAATTTATAATTTATCTATTGCAATTTGTGTGTGCTGGGGGTCCCCCCCCCCAGTATTTGGTTTTAACAAACCAAATTTAATTTGTTAAATATAGAATAGCAAATCATATTAATTTCCATTTTTAAGAATTTTCCTTATTTTTAGATAATTTTTTAAACAAGTGCACAATTGACACCTAGCACACATAGAAAGTCGCCGGTTACTTTGATGCTTCCCTGCTACATTTTTGAATGGGTTCTTATAAAAATCGAAGGCTTACTTTTTATTTACTTATATCTAAATTGTTGATAAAACTTGAAACTGGAACCAACGTACTTAAGTAATAAATCGATGGCCCTTTACGTTTCTTATGTTCCCCTTGTGGCGCAAGGGTGTAATTTATGCTACTGCCTTCAAAGTAATACTACAAGTTCTCTAAGTTTTACATTTACATTAGTTTTGTAATTGCCATTACATTGGCACAGTCACAGTGCCAATGTTTATGCCTATGTTAGGTAACCTAGCGCAGAGAATTGTTGCAGCCTCTAGCTCTTCTGAAATCATAAGTCATCAACCGATTACGAAATTGTTTTTGAATGATTTATTTAGAAAAATTTAGGTGTCCAAATGGTAGTAGCAAAGGCAGGAAAAAATCTCGAGAGTTACAAAAGGTATTTTTGATATCGGTTCATAATAAATAAGTTTAGATGCCCCTTCCCCTAGGATGCCGATTAACTCCTTCGCTAATAAAGAAGGCTTAAAAAGCTGTTTTTTTAAATTAAAATTAATAAAAATAAAGGTAAATTATTTAAAAATTTAAAAAAGTTGAAACTCTGTATCTGATAACTCGCATTTACTTCTAGGAAAAATAGACCGCCCAAAACTTTTCTCAAATTTTTATCGCTTAATAATGTTCACCCCGTATTCTCATCTAAAAAAGAAAAATAAAGTATTTTGTAAATTTTATTTAAAATTATCAAAAATAGTTAAAAATTGCCGTCGTTTCATCCATTGGGAGATCAAAAATGACGTTGGGTCAAGTTTTAGAGACTCTCGTCTAATATTTTTTCTCTCTGAAAAATAATTGTGTAAATGGCAATTTTTGTAGACATAAAATTTTATTGTTAATGGTTATTACAGACACCCATGCAGAATGTTGAAAAATAGTAAAAGCAAGAAATAAGCGGATTATGATATGGAAAAAATTTATTTTTAAAAATATTTTACATTAATAACAAAAATGGATAAAATGCTCCATTTAGATTTCTCTATAAATAAATTACATTTTAAGTTAATCTAATAAATAAAAAGGTTACATAATATAGACAATTACGATACGAACTAATAAAATGTACAGATTAAAAATTACTTATTTGGTTCCATTGTTCTAAAATACTTACGACATATTCAATTATTAATAAACCAAAATAAATACATCACAATTACAGGAAGAAAGTTTACAGTTTGAATACATAGGCACCCTGTTATTCAGTCATACGATTTTAAAGTCATCTTTTTTTTCCTGAATCTTTCTTCTAGTTCACCAGGAATCTTAAAAACAACTGGCAGTTAAAATATAAACTCAAAAGAAGACTTAACATAATAGGAAAATAAGTCAACAATCTAAACAGAAGGGCAAGCGTGATACATAATCATTTTCCTGCATGCAAATGCCTGAAAAAGCGTTTTTAGTCACAAAAAGTTAAAAACTGCTTAAAGCCTGAAAAACTATCCTATCAGTCACTTTTTCAAATTTTAAGTCTTGGCAGTTATTTTTCAATTTCAAAATTTTTGTCCAAAAAATAAAACAAACACTTTTCAAAAGGTTAAGTTTTTTATTAATCAAACCACATTTAGACATCAAACTACTCAGGCAACCCATAATGAAACAAAGTAATGGCATAGGAAATGTGAAGTTCGACATAGATTAATTCGAGATTTTTCACCTAAAAAGTAATAAAGCTAAGATTTGATCAAAGCAAAGTAACTAGAAAGGTTGTCAAAATGGGAAGCCTGTGTAATCAGACGAATTACTAATAAAATTTTTTTAATTACAATAAAAACACAGCCATTCTAGCATATAAAAAGTAGGTAGTACGAAAACAGTTGTGTAAGTAAATTTTTTTTTAGTTGCTAGCATTGTTAGGACAAGAGTTAGCATCAGGTTCAGCGTCAAATATATGCCCAGGCTCCTGAAACAGTAATTAGGATGCAAAAAGATTATTTTAGTGTGCAACAGTCAGGATGTACCAACCAAACACCAATAATAAGTAAGTTGGTCAATAAAAACAAAAATTTTGAGTTACTACAAACCTTGGGTTTTGGGCGATGAGTATCCACAGCTTCGATGGGCAATTTGATGTAATCCATTCTACATCCGTATGCAACTGGAGTTAATGTTATGATCGTGTGTAATGGAACTCGAAGGTACGGTAACTCATCTGAAATTAACAAATTTAAATTTAAAATTCGTTTATTGCTTGGTATTTAAGAAACGATTTTAATTTAACATTTTTTTATAATATTAAATTTTTTACAGAAAATTTTTTACATTTTTGACGTAGAAATGACCTTTTACGAAATATGAACGATAAATGAAGAATAATAAATAAGAATAAAAAGAAGAATAAGTATTTATTCTTAGGTAATTTCTAAGTATTTATTAATTTCATTGCGCCCACCCAATTGATTTTTTACGGTAGAAATTAAGCGCAATGTAAATTATGCAAAATATCATGTTTGAAATATTTAATATAATGGCTAGGTTGGGCCCATAACTTGATATTCTTTAGAGTATCCAAGGAAAAATCTTCCTGCCTCGCTCCATTTCGTGAAAATGAAAACGTTGAGATTTACGTTGTAGGTAACCGGAATTAGTATACTACATCGCTAAGGTTGCACGGCCTGAAGATGGCACTGATAGATCAAGGGAGTTTTGTGTGTAAAATTGGGTTGAGTATGTTAACTCTGCTCTGTACAAGCCAATTGAGACAGTTTCGGTGTGACCCCTAGGCCTACGCAATTTATTTTTATTTTACTTATTTTTAATAAATATGCTTGACCATTTCTAACGCAAAAAAACTGCTAGTTTATAATATATACAATTGTTTGACATTAACTGAAGTTAATAAGTTGATAACGACTTGCTCTATAGTGAACCACTGTTACGGATTAAGCGGGTACACCACCAAATCATAATTTACTAAACCATCAAACTTACATCGTAAAAAACATACATTAAATTTTTTATAGGAAATTTAATTCTCTACAATTTAGGTTTAATTGATTCACAAGCAATAATTTGCGAGGCCGCTGATCGTTTGCTTAATTTGACTCGGCTAGCCTTATTATCTACTGAACCATCAGTCACGTAAAAACGTATACCTGCTGATATTTTTATTAAAACTTTAATTCCCTACAATTTGGAACTATTAATTTTTATGTAAGAAGCAACAGTTACCGAGTTATACTTACAAGAATATCAGATCCCGCGCCTCCTGCCTATTTTTGATTTACATCGAGCTATACTGATTATCTATTAAAGCATTTCAGTTACGTAAAAATGTATGGAATAATTTTTATTTGAAATTTAATTCTCAACAATTTAGTTTTAACGTGAGAGTTGTTTTCTAGATGCAGCTGATAAACAGATAACGATCCAGATATTATTTTGATTGGCTCATTATCTTGTGAACAATTCAAGTTACAAAAAAAAGTAGAAAACATTTTTCATGAAAAATTTAATTCTCTATCATTTTGATCAGTTTCAAAGTTATAAGCGCAAACAGATTCCGCCCCCCGCCCCGACAACATCCAAACTAGACTAATAAGTTATTATATTTGTTATTTGCCAAACATCTTCAACAATTACAAGCAAGGTCTTACCTGCAGATTTGTCTAAAAAGTAGGCCAACAAACAACGTAAAACGGCCTGATGCGACACAACTAGTACATTTTCTTGCCTTTCCAATTCCATAATGACAGGTTCGAGTCTCCCCACCAAATCTTCATAACTTTCTCCCCTTGGATATCTATAGGCAAACTTATTGCAGTCCCTGGCAGCAAAATCTTCCGGATATTTTTCCTTGATTTCTTCGTACGTCATCTCTTCGCAAATGCCCTGTAAAATATTTGGCGTAAATTTCCTGGTGAAAAAATAACAATGGAACTTACAGCATCGATTTCGTTGAGCGCCTTCCATCTTTCTTGAGGAGCTTGGATATCAGAAACGGTTTGAATGGTACGTTTGAGCCAAGAAGTCCATACTCTTAGTCCACCGATCTGCTGCTCTTTAATAAATTTGGACAAAGCGGCACCATAGAGTTTTCCACGTTCGCTCAAACTAGAATCGCCTCCAATTCTGCCTTCCAAATTTTGTTCACTTTCGCCGTGCTTCAATGTAAAAATCAGCATTATTTGTCATTAGAGAAACAATTGCAATAACTTACCCTGGTGAGATAAATGGTCCTTGGGGTAATGTGAATATTCATGAGATAATAGACAATTCTAGACTGTATATGACCCTCGTGTTTATAAACCAAAACCTTTTCGCCTGTATTGTAGATTTTCATGAAAGACAAAAAATTTTCCGATATCTCATCTAAAGGCTCGTATCTTTCCTGATAGTGTTCGATGCGTTTCAAAAAGTCAGTCAAAACTGCATCTTTATCAATGTTTTTATAATCGGGGCTGCTAATCTTAACTTCCATAATGTTTTGCTCGATAATTTTTGGATCATCACAAACGGATTCGACAAAGAACAGCTTGTAGCCCATTTTGTCGACCACAAACTCATGGATCATTTTTCTTCGATCGAGCGTCGAGTTTGTCGCGTCGAAGACCGCGACTTCTCCACCGTTTTCCAGCCATTTGCATACGTCTTCCAGTGCTTCCACGGCGCATTGCGTTCTTATCGCCATTGCTTCCGCGTTGTCTTGGCGGAAAAATTCATGGCTTTTATACGCAGTCGTTGCGTGGCGACGATATTCGCCCAGGTTGAACACTGAAAATTTAAGATTTAAGATGCAACTGCAGGTAGCTATGTAGATAGGGCTGGGAGAAATTGAAAAATAAAATATATCGATAACATTAATATTATCAAAATTATACGAACAAATTTAATTTTTTTCTAATAACTTGAAAACGGCGAAAGATATAAAAAACGTTTCGAATAAAAAAATGTTCGCTCTTTTACAGCGAACAATTTTGAACTCGTGCAAATTTTTGATATACTTTAGCATTTTCGAGATATTATAGGATAAAGGTAACACTTTTAGCAAAAAAAATTTTTTTTTACTTTATTTTTAAAAATTTTATATTTTGTAGGCCTTTTTATTGTTAACAAAAAATTCAAATAAAAAAATTGATATCTTTTTTATTTTTTATGAAAATACGCCTCTTACGTGTTTGATAAAATTACAAAGTAAATGCCCCCCCCTTAAAAATAAAAAATTGAGATTAATAGTTGAAACGCGCTTTGAAATGTTTAGAAAAGTAAGGTCAAATAAACTGGAAAGAAATCCTACCTCTCGTATTAATTCCAATCCAGTTCAGGTAGCGAGACAACTTTTTGGAAATGTAAGTTTTCCCTCGAGCAGGTAATCCAACCATAGCGATAACGTGCGGACTGTTGACATAGTTTGCTCTTTCACCTGTAAGAAAAAATAAAATCATTTGATGTCCAAGAAATACTGTACATTGGGCAAAAATTAAAAATTACCGATTCGAATTGAAACGCAACGCTGAAACTGAGATTTACGTCGTCTCAGCATTTTGTTTGTTCAAAAAGTGGACAAAAATTAATACGATAACGTCACACACGGAGACAAATAATAAACCACGCGACGCGCTCTTATCAATTTTGACTCAAATTTCAGTAGGTGCACTTGCAAAAAATGAAAATCGATTTAAAATTATTATGTATTGAAAAATAACCGCACGTATTGTCAAGCACGCGTAGGAAATTGGAATCAAAATTTTAAATTCGGTGATTACATAAAACACAATCGACTACATTTAAATAAGTTATCAGCTTTTTTCCTTATCTCGAGGACGCAACCAAAACACTTGAAAAATTTTTAATCTATGTTGCGAATCACGAATATTTTTAACTTGTTAAATTCAGCAGTATTAAAAAGGTCAAGGAATTTTTAATTTTCATTAGCACTTCGAGAAAGTCACCATACACAAATAAACACCAAGGTCTAATGAACAATTTGGTGAAGGTACACACACACGGCTTGTGGTGCATTTGAGAATATAAGGTTGTATAAGCAACAGGAACGGGTCGGGCCGTCCCCAAAAAGTGGTGGTCCAATAGCCAAATAAGAAAATTTTACCTACCCATGTTAAATCCAACACGTAACAAGAAAAACGATAACTGGAAATGACAGTCAATATTTGAAAATGGAACAAGCGTCGGTCAGGTGATTAGGGTAATCAAGTTCGACTAGTCAAATAATCGATCGCCTATTATGAAGTAGTTTTTATCATAAATTGATATTCGGTATTTGATGCATGATAACCTCAAGAAGTCGATTAAGCGGATACAATTACATACCCAAAGTCATAACAGAGCATTCGATTACATAATTTTTGCATTGTATGAACACGCATCAGTGATTTGCGGTTGTCTCGAAACATCAAACAAGCTATATGTGCTTATTTTTATTGCCCCCCCCCCCATTTTTATTCTATGGTCCTAGCCAACTATAGTCAGCTATAATCAGTTTGAAGTTATGAGTAATACAACAGTAGCGGTACTACTAAGAGGGTGAAGGTGAAAGTTGGTTCGGTGACTTCGAAACCAAGTCTATCGATAACTAGAAATGTTGGGGTTTTACAGGAAAAAAAACGACTCCCACCTCCCGTATTTCAGGGTTCTACACTTATTTGAGGAAAATACAGTTTCAGAGAGTTCATGTATGTCATCATTACCAAAATGACTAAAGCAGTACCACAGAATGTTTGTATAATTTTTATACATTTAATATTCTACCCCCCGGGTTATGGAAGTTATTTCCAAAAACACTAAAATAGTATCATAAAGGTTTTACAACAACATTTAATGTACCATCTCCCCATACTTGGGCACTGGAGGGTGTTCCACACCCCCCAGACCCCCCGGTCTAAACAGATTATTTTTTATCAAAATTTATTTGAAGGATTACAGCATATTTGCTTGGCCTTGGCTGTGGCGATAAAATATTTCTAGTAACTATGGTGGTGGAATCGATGAATAATTAAAAATCTCTCATAATATTGAAAAACCCATCATCTTTTCCTCAAGCCGCAGTAAGTGCACCCAGATATCAGCGAAGCAATATTGAAAATATAGCAACCAAAATTCAAATCCCTAAGCAGTTTCAGTTCTGCAGCATTTATATCTGGCCAGAGAGGGGGGGGAGTAGACTCATAGTATTTAGCTTCTCTTGGTTGTGAAGTGTTACAATTAGGTTGCATTTAAATTTTCAAAGTACCACAATATTGTTACCTTTACCTTTTTAGTACAATTTCTAAAAATAATTGAAATATGCTGTGGAACTGTCAATAACGCGAAATGAAAAATAGTAACGGGGTGGGTGGGTCTGGAATATCCCCAAGCACATGCACAAAAACTACATCAGTATCATAAAGCCTCTGCCACCTTTTTAAATATAAATTTAATAATCTGGCTTTCTATGTACTGGGATACCATACACCCCAGACTCCCCCCGGTCTCCCCTGATTTCCCATATTGAAGCTTTCTCTGTTTGCCGTTACGAGAATTTTCGGGAGAATTAATGAAAATAAACAATCAATCTAGTATGGTTCACAAAAATAAAATTGACAGGTGAAAACTACTCCAGAAATAAAACGGGAGGTGGGAGTCTGGAATACCCTCCAGTATATGCAATCATTCCCAAGAAAACCCAAGTTCAGCATCATTTTGAAACATTTTATGTTCTGCCTTCTTATACTGATGCACTGGAGGGTGTTCCACACCCCCCAGACCCCCTGGTTTATTTTTATCAGAGATGGAATCTTTTCGACAGAAAAAGGTTTTCGAAACCATAAGTACCCCCCCCCCCGCAAAAAACCTGACCACGACACTGCCCAGTATCATTGATTTGGGGGATATTAAATCAGCCCGGTGCCATAGTTAGGTTTTTCAAATCTCGGGTTGCCAGGTAAGGTTTGATCACGGTAAAACTTACGGGGAAGGCCATGGATAAGCGCCAAACCACATCTGCCAGAGTTAATGTAGCTCCAGATTTACTGGTCTCTGGCAGACTAAAATGGGTGCGATTCCCTTCAACAGGCTAAGCTTTGTCATCTCATGTCACAACTCGACTCGCTAGGTTTTTCTACGGGATGTGGGGTGGAGCACCCGCGATTTATGATGACCTCTTTCTTTGTGCTCTAAGACAAAGAAATAAAAATACCCAATATTTCATGAAAGACTTTTGAACTAAAATATAATCTTGAAACGTGATTGGTTGGTTTTCACAAATTTGTCAATATTTTAGTTCCAATGTCACAAAGTGAAAACCAACCAATCACGTTTCAAGATTATATTTTAGTTCAAAAGTCAAGGTTTATTCTTAAAACGAAGGGAGGATAGTACAAACAGCCGTCTATGTCGGTAGTTCAAATTTATCATGATGATTTTCATTTTACCATGTCAAATGTCGAAGATTCAATTCAAGTGCTCAAATTTAGTTTTAGTTTGATTTACTGCTTCAGAGTCATACCTTTTACAATTGATACACTTACAAACAAAAAAAACTTTATTTTTTGGTCAATTTTCTAAAAATAGTTCAAATAAGCTGCAGAATCTGCAAAAATATAAATTGAAACAGAGAGAGCGGGAGTCTGGAATACTATCCAGTATATGAGGTTGTAGCTTAAAATGAAAAAAGCAAATGTGGGATATTCCTATAAACGAAGCGGTATCACAAACCTTCTGCATAATTTTTAATGATTTATTGTTCTTTTTCCGTACACTGGTGCACTGAAGGGTATTCCATACCCCCAGACCCCCGGTTAAAAAGATCTTCGTAGAATCATAGACCATAAGTGCGTCATTCCAATAAAAAGCTTGGCAACGTCGCGTCAGTGCCCGTGCGATATATTTCGCATGCAAGAGAGAAGGTGGTAACGAAAATTCCCACTTCGAATATTTTTTAAGATTTTTCTTTAGTCATATTTGGTTGTCAAAACTGTTCGTAAATTTTCAATTTCCCTTCAATCGGATCATATTTGAAGAATTTCAATATGGTGGATTCAAAATGGCAACCTAACACCTATAAATATAACCTCTTGATCACATTATCTATTAAGTCCTGGTTGAATCAATGATGCCACACATGAGAAGTACTATGAGAGCAAATTCGCATAGAAAATGGTTATTACTCCTAATTTGGTATAAGTGTTTTGAAACTGTGTGTACGAGGAGATCCAAAAAGCCGACTTACATCGAAATGCTGATAAGTATAATTACAATATCAAATTATACAAATGAAGATTAGTTAAACAATTTTAACTATACAACTTCAAGGATTTGGTGTTAATGGACATTCAAAGATTCTTTTAAAACTTGTTCGACTCTAAAGGAAAGCAGAACCCCCTTGCGAGCCACAACTAACTGGCTATTGCCATAACTAACTTGAGACTTCCAGCATCTTTCTCTACAAAATCAATAATTTTGTTTAAATTTTAATCCCCCCCCTTCATTACAGAATAATTAATTAATCTTGTTTTAATGAATTAACCAGGAACGAACCTTGTGCAATCTCAAAGTACGTTTGGTTGCCTATCTGCTAGGAGCTAGGAACCAGGTATGAACACAGGGTAAGTATTAATTTTTATCAGAAATTGTGCTAATTACCAACGACATGCTTTTGAGCAAAGTAATAAGGCGTAAATTAATATACTAACGAGCAAAAAATAATTAGCGGGCACGCGACGCACCATGTTGTGCAAAACAAAATGCGTAATAAAACCAACTAGAATAAAAGTGATAAACATGGAAAATTTTATCAATCAGCTTGATTATAGTTTTTCTGACACAAATCTCAAAAATGAGATTGACGCAAGTAATACAAAACGTCATCAAATCAAGCTAATCTTGTAGGCACCAAATTATTTTTAAAACTTTGAAAACTGCACGTCCAAGTCACGTAACTTACTCGTGAAACCAATTTCATTCAAATTTTTATAATTAAAATTTCAAATTTTATAAATTTATGTCGTGCGAGACAACCTTTCAATTTAATTAAAATCAAAATTTTGTCAAGTCGAGCGGTAATTAAACTAAAAGTTCAGGATCGGAATCAGTATATTTATTAACTGCCTACGCCTGATTATATTTAAATTTCCAACAAGCAACTTAATAAAATAGTAAGAAAACGCGGTAAAAATATAATTGCGCAACAACGAATCGTTGGCATTATTAAAAAGAATTGTTACGAATTGACAAATCATTATAATTTGATATAATTTTCTTATCTATTATCTGTACACATGACTAAAAAGTTCAAGGGCTACACGTCAGTTCATCGATAAAAAAATTGTTGACTTGTAATAACTAAGCAACAAAAAATATGAGGGTACTCCCAGGTAATTACAAAAATTCCTACAAGAAGTTTCCGTTACGTTTGCTCGCCAACAGATGGCCAGTGCGCACCTAACAGGTTGTTTACACAACAAAACCAAAATTATTAGCTTCCAGGAAGCGGTACATTAAATAATGTATTATAGAAACATAATTTGTAGATTATAAACAAATTGCAGGCACTAGACCCAAACTGAATGATATCTAAATCCGGTATCTCCTAATTATTAAAATTTTATATCAAATACAAGGTTACCGATGACCTTATCACTCCCTAGTTACGCCACTGGTGAGATCGAATAATAATTAAACGTCAATTAAACGTCAAAATTTTGAAATTACAATTTTCGGTTAAAGGTTATTAGAAATAATAAAACTCACTGCAGTGCTGCAAGTACTTTACGCCATAAAGTTCCCTTTGTGAAATAATAACGGGCCAAGGTATCGCATTCGACATATTTTTTATTTTGCGTATATAATCTTTGAAAATTGTAAAATATACCGGGTACATCAAAATGTTGTAGGTATTATGGAACTTTTTGTTGTGGTACCAAAAAGTCTGTTGAAAGGGCGACCATATCTTGGACTTGAAAGTCCCGAATTAATTAAATTTTACGTAAAATAGTTTATTACTCCAATTTGTTATAAAATTAATTAATTACAAAATAATGGTCCGGCACCAAGGTTTCGCATTGTACTTGACCGCAGTATGGAAAGGCAATTAGCTTATGTAGTAGCTGTGATGTAATAAGAATGTGGGCATTTTTGCAGAGAGAAAAATCCATGACTCAACTTTGAACTTCTTTCCGTTATCTTTGTTGCATTCCTCGGATATGGAAAAAGTAATGCAGAATTGCGTTTTACGAATTAAATAATTAAAATGCTGCATTTCTACGAGGAAATGCAACAACGCTAAAAATACATCGCAAAAAATGTGAAAAGTATCGAAGAGATTTATTTTAATCAAACTTGAATCAACGTTTGTCTCCTGTAAAATAACCAGGTAACCTTGACACAGCGACAACATAAAATAACTTTCGCACGTTGGCTGCATAGGTTGGACATACCGAAAACAGTCTCGATTTTTTTGAACCTCACAAAATACTTCGTCGATACAATATTATAACAATTTGTGTATGAAAGAGTAGGTAGTTGAACAAATCCAAAAAGCACGTTGTGTTTCTACTAACAGACTTAAGAGGATTTGACCATCAAATTTGGGGTGGCACAGTAACGTTGCGTAATAACTTATAATTAGGAAACCAACCACCCCTTCTTTAATATTTGGAAGCTTTTTCAACCCCCACCACTCCAACTCCATTCTTAATGGAAATTTTAGTTTGGGGCTCGACTCGAAAGAAACCGGATTGGTTGTTTGAAAATTTTAAATATTTTTCTAGAATTTTTGAATGCCAATAAAATTACATAGCATGACAAACATTCAGCGGGTGCCAAGAATTTCCCCCCTTCAACTTTACATTGCAATTGAGTGTTTGCGCACGTTTTCTTTTATTTTCATCGTACAGTCGGGTCCGCTTACAACGAGCACGCCGGTTCTAACAAAATGTACTCGCTATATGCGAACGCTCGCTGTAAACGATTTTAATGAAACCGATTACAATAAACTTTCACCTCGTTAATACTAAGAAATAATATTGTTGATTTGGTTGATACTACATATTTAATATATTATGATTTATTCAATATAGAAAACATAGAACATCAAAATTATTAAACAAATTGAAAAATGCGTGTAGACAAACATTTAAAATGTACATACCTACATCACTTGTATGTAATAGCCTCAAACCTTTTTTGGTTGCAGTTTTAGTTAAAATTAAATTTTCTTGATTTGGTGGATTATGAAAGATGAAGAATAAATAAAATTTGCGGACGGTTCACACATTTTGGAAAAAACGGCTTTAAAAATTTATTTACAATGCAATTTACTTATTGACTCTTTTGAACTGTAAAATAGATTGTGGCGACAGTAAAGATACCAGAAGCTCGGTTTTACAACGAATTATGAAACGTAATGGTGTAATTAACAAATAAAAAAATAAAATTTTTGGTTGGTCAACAAATTTCGGAAAAAATTCACTTTTTGTGTGAATTCGAGTCTTGATGTTGTTGCGTTTGTCAAATCTGCTTGTAGCGCAAGGGGCGACCTTCTACTATTTAGGTTAGACATGATTTCAGTGGCACTTTATAACAACGATAAATTTGAACAATGATGACTGAATACGAAAAAATACCTACCTATTACATACAGTCATACAAAAATTATATTTAGAATCACTTAGTAAGTTGTTTAATAGAAATGTCACAGCAAGTTTGTTATCATTATTGCACGTTATAATCAAAGCTAACCCTTTGGCGAGTTATTGAGTTCTCGTTGTAATCGCAGCAGTAAAATGTTCGTCGCTATTGAAAACTGCTCGTTGTAAGTGAAGCATTTCATCAATTTTGCAAATCAAATGTACTCGTTAAAACAGATGTGCTTGTTATATCCAAGCTCGTTGTAAGCAAACTCAAAATGTATTGAGCGTAATGGATAATTTTCGGTACCATAAAAAATTACTCGCTAAAAGCGAACGCTCGCTATAAGCTATACTCGTTATAAGCGGACCTGACTGTAATTCGATTTTCAGACGGTCGTCTACATCGGCGGTTCCACCTGGAGACGAAAAATAAATTTGATGGGATATGTATCTAACGAATATGAGTAGCAACGAGCAGAGCGGCGGGAGGAAGGGCCAAGTGCCCCCATAAAATTCAAAATCATCACTAAAACCAGATTTTTGCTCAAAATTTTATGATGAAAAATTTATATCCTTACACTTAGTGCCTACGCACTCGGTGATTTGAAATCAGCTCGGTGCTGTAGTTAGGTTTTTCTAGAGAAAGAGGGTGGGGCACCCCGAATATACCTTTGTCTCTATTCGCAAGAGAATTTGGCGGTATCATACACATTTCTTCACAATTTTTAATCATTTAATTTTATGACTTCCGATACGGGGATGCTGGGGAAGTACTCCATATTCTATATCCCCCTCTCTGGTTTAGTCGGTATATTCTTATCTGATGTCGATCGAAGATTTAACTGAAGGATAAGAAATCTTACACGGTTCTGAAAAATACAATTAACGGCTGAAGAGTACTTAAAAATAGTTTAAATAAATTGAGGGATCTGTGAACAATATTAAATAAAAGTTAGAAACCGGGGAGTCTAGTGGCTTTGGAATACCCCGGTTTAGGACATTTCGACGCCGCCGTTTCGACGCCAGATTAAAAATAAAATTTTTTGTGTTTTTGTGGCGATAACCCGGGTGGAAAAATAAAGAAAAATCCTAAAGAAATTATTAATGATTATGACAAATAAAAATTTATAAAATCTAACTCAAAAGCATTATCTTACTCAAATTTCTAATCAAAAATATTTTTGGAAATAAGAAGAGAAATCAACCACAAAAATATTAAATTTTGACTTTCATGTCCACAATATGAAATCAAAGATATCGACCGGGGAGAGTCTGGGATACCCCTCCCCCCTCGTAATATAACAAATTTAAGCAAAGTACATCAACACAATGATTTTATCCACTGATTGTACCCTAAACCGCATTGGGGGGAAACACGTGCTTCGGTGGGTCGAGGGTCCGCCACTGGTGTAATTCATTCCTTTTCTGTGACGATTTAAGCATTGGAAGTTTCTTCAGCTGACAGAGCGACCAAAGAAGGTTTTGCATAAACAAAATTGCACAAATTAAAGCGTTCTCATCTATAATTTGCTTTCCAACTGCGAAACAGTTAAATGATCATTAAACCTTATAATTTGGCATTCTTAACATTCCAATTCTAGCATGATAGTATAGTAGCAGCAGCAAGCAACCAGTTTTTTGCACAATACGAGTTCTCATGTTGCAATTATTCCACAAAAATTAATTGACTTTCGTGAGAACCAACACATTCTATGTAGTATTTGATCCAATGCACCGAACGATTGTTCGATTAAATAAGTTACAAAATCCAATATTAATTACACGTGACCCGAATTTAAACACACACAACAGTCTATTTTTATCATTCGTTCCGTCCAAAATTTGGGAGTTTCTTCAACGTTCAAAGTACGTTCACTTAATTGAACCATCACAATATATTTTGTAATGGGAAATGATTAGTCACATTTAATTGATATTTTTAATCGGTTACGTGATTAAATGGTCATTGAAACTTGTACCGAAAAAACAAAGCATACCGAATAGAGATAAAGGCCCTCCGTTATCAAAGAATCAAATTAACTCATAGAATTAGACCAAATTTGCGATAAGTGCTCCCTACTGGGATTTGTACGCTTAAATTAAATTGTGTTTGATTAACTAATCTTGGCCGAGTGACAATTTTTTGTCGTATTATGTTTTTACAACAAAAATAAATTACTTTCGAATTGACCAAGGTAAATTGTACCCAATAATTAGCAGATTTGTTAAAACGTGGAGGATAGAACTTGAAATTTTAATGGAGCTTTGTATAGTCAACTCGCGTTATAACGAATTTCAGAAAAAAAAACAGAAAAAACAGATTAAAAAAATTCGTTATATCGGAAGTTCGTTATATCGAAATTCGTTAAAATTCAATGTTGGTAAGAAATTTAAAGAAAAACGTAAACCAATACAATAGAAATTTGTTGTCGTTTAATAAAATAAACAATATAAAATTAATAAAAAACGGAGAAAGAATTCAATTCGCATGTTCCAAGAGAGGGGGGGGGAATTGTCATGGGCAGTGCAGTTATCAACAGACATGATAATTTTTCTACGTTGTTTGGGCATAGCATTGTTGAGGGTTTCAACCCATTCGTTCCACAGTTCAATAGTCATCCACGATGTTTTGTTGCTTCTGTATCATTGGGAAGGACTTAACATGTTGAAAACATCTGATTTTAGCGGATTTGCCTCTCTAAGAGCATCAACTTCTCCGAACTATCCATATTTTCCCCAAAAAGTAGTGCGACTCGCTCCTTACTAAGTTTTGAACACCTTCATCAGTTTTGATAACTTGAACACCAAATTATGACACTTTTTAAGATCAGACAACCATAGAAATGACAAAATTATTAGACTTTGGTCAAAAAAAATTCGTTATAACGCGAGAATTGCAAGGGACCGGCAGTTATTTTGTTTATATCGAGATTTTCGTTATATTGAACTTCGTTATAACGCGAGTTCCTTCGTTGTAACGTTCCTGCTACAAGAAATTCAAATTTACGATTACAAAATATTTCGTTAATAAAAATTTTGATTTTTTGATTTCTTTGCTACCAAAACATTTGGCATAAGATGAATAGATGAGCGGAATCAATAAAACGGTTAAATTCCTATATAAACACCCGGCATGGAACGCATTGACAGAACTATTGAGAAAATCCACTCACAATTACATACCAGCAATAAATATGTCAAAGTATAGTAAATATTAAGGTTCGATAACACGAAGTCTTTCTCTGTGATGATTTTACAATTTTTTTTCAGAATTAGGTAGAGAACGTTAATACGAGTGCAATGTACTATGGATGAAGTCGATATTTTCAAAAATAACGCTAAAAATCGATTTTAAAAATCATAAAAACGGGCGATTTTTGCATTTTATTGACGGGACGTGCGTCCTAATATACACGAATCAACCGTAGAGCGGGGCTAACTAGAGCATCGTAAGAAGAAAATCAGTCGCTCCCTGCTATCTGTCGGAGTCAACATCCACACTTTTCGAGTTGGATCATTCTAGGGGGATATTTTTAATGAGTAAAGCGCTTGTTAACGGTCCGCTACAAGCCGTTTTAACAAACGCAACTACGGCAAGTCTTGGATTCACCTTAAAAAATTATTTTCATAAAAATACTTCTTAAATCGACACGATTCAATGTTTTATTCAAATAACAGTACACATTATGTGACAGTTGCATCAAAAAGTGATAAAATACATGATTTTAAGTAAAATTGCAAACAAAATTGCTTGAGGTTCGAATTTAGCCTATCATAAACACATATTTCAATTTTTGATTTTTTAATGCCTAAACGTGAAAATTTTTGTATCGTCCATAGTTTATAATCTTTCTAATTATGTTTTTTTTCCTAATTTTATACCATTTCTACTTATAGAAAATTTTGAATTTTCGACTTCGTCTTCTCGTACCCCGCCGAATATTAGGAGTACATCAAGCCGACCGCAAGAATTAAGTCGTAGTGCACCCACGGCTAATATTTTAAAAATAATTAAATTTTTCGACATTTTCGATTGGTTCTAATTGATACCAGAATAATTTAAAAGTAAAGTGCGTCGTTATGGATAGAAAATTATGATTTAAGATCAACTATTTTATTAAAAATTAATATCTCAATGTTGTTTTCACAATCTGGTTTTTGGTTTTTGTTGTATAAATGAATAAACAGGTAATTTATGCTATTATTCTATAACATAGTTTTTGGAGTAAATATACTACGCTGACCTTTGATAAGCGTTATTGCATCCCACGTATCACAATTTGTTTACCTGAGTAAACAAATGGTCTAAAGCACGAATAAAAAATGCGGTTTTAATCTATTCATGAACTGACGCAAGTACAATTTTTTACTAGTTACTTAAATTACGTATTGTTAATTAAAAAATACTTTTGTCCTTTGATTGAGGTAGCGCGCGCCCAGGCGCCCTCCAAGGTTAACCACGGCCGAGGATGGCTCAAATTAAAATTGAAAAATTGTCAATTCGTTAACAATTAAGTAAATCAATTAACTTAGCGTCGCACAACTTTCATTTTCAAAATATCTGCCAATTTCATTACGTGATTAAAATAGAAACGTACTTTAGAGCTTCAGCATTTGAAAAATTGGAAACCATAAAAAATCACATGAGTGATAAAAGCACAGTGTGTGTTTGTCCAATTATTTATAGTAAATATTTTAAAAAATATTATACATATGAAATCCGGTCATAAGTTCCAACGAATCTTATCGTTGTCCCTTTCACTTTTATCCAAACTGACTTGCAGTAGCAATGTGATTTCCATTTAGTATACTGATAATTCGTGTAAAAATAATGAAATTTCCGTTAAAAATGGCAACAACGTAAAATCGTAGTTCATAAATCTCAATGGGAGATCAAGTGAAACGTATTTTATAATTTCCAGATTGTGAAAAACTGGAATAGAAGCTTGAAAATTTTGAAAAATTAACGGTATCGCAATAAGTTCCACTCCTGCGAGCACTTGGAATTGCCAATTGATATCTCAAAATCAATAAAAATACTTCAAAGATGCCGTTATTAACCACAATAATGAGAAATTTCGATTTGCCTCATGCCGGTACTTTACCGATCTACGTAGTGCTATGGGCGTCATTTCGTTTAGGCATGCGCAGAACCGTCACTGTGGTTTTCTTGTATTGAGAGCATACGCACCTATCATAATAATTTACGTGGGTGTAAGAGAACGTCCATTAATTATGCGAGGTAAAAATGTGGGCGGGGGGGGCAAAATCTCATTTCGAGGGAGGGAAATCAATGAAAATCTCACGTCAATTTTGCAATCCAGAGAATTATATTACTATAACAGATTCACTGTCTCGGTGTGGTAAAAATTGGATAAGAGTTGACTAACGATGACTCGAAAATACATTTTTTCCTATAAAAATGGCTTTATCAAACGAAAGAACAGAAACTCTTTGAAGGCAGGATGAACTTAGTCCGACTTGTAATAAGGCCACAATTTACGTCATTAAAGCAAGCATTCTATCACCAGTCCGCGTGCTGTAGGTGGGTCGACAGTGACTAGCGGTGGGGAGCTAATGGTTCCCAAAAAACACGCGGCTAGAGCACCTATTTTTATATTAAAAAAAACTTTTTTTCTAAGTTTTTTTATTAATCTCCACAGTTAATACTTCAGGTCATAATTTCACAAATTTATCTAGTACAATTTTAGTGTACCTGGGGGGTGCTCCACACCCCCCAGACCCCCCGGTTTACAAAAGTTGAATTGTAAACTGAAATACTGTGAAAGTATTAAAGCTGAATAAATTATTACAAAATCGGAAATAATATATGTAAATATTTTTTCAAATTTAAGTAACAAATTTCAAAAGTCCGAGCTAGAAAACATGGTTCCACAAACGAGGAGGAGGGGGGGGTAAAAAGTGTGGAACACCCACCCATAGACACACTCAAATTGTAATAAATATAATTGTAAATTTATGGTCTTCGGTATTAAGTGGTTAATGGAGAAATTTTATTAAAACATAAAATGAAAGACAGTGAGCGATGCTTGGGGGGGGGTATTAATTATTACCCAGTATATGTCATCGCTCCCAAGAACCATATGGAAATATTCCGGAATTAAAATGGTATTCATTACGACTATGTAAAACTCTCTTACCCCCAATTAAGCAGAATATGGTTGAATATGACATTTTACGATAACTCAATTCTTCAGGCTCATATTTTTAACGACATATTTAAGTAAATAACTTTAATACCCCGAGACAGCTTCAAGTTTTTACAAAACACACAGATTCAGAGACTGGGGGGTGTGGGTACATTAAAATTGTTAAAGTAAAATTGCGAACTTTGGGTTTCAGTATCAAGTGATCGATAGAGAAACTTTTAAAACAAATTAAAATACAAAATACAATTTTGGTGTGCGCTCTCCGCTCCGGTCACTACAAGCGGTTTTGACAAACACAATTACGCTCGAATTCACCTTAAAAGTGTATTTTTTCAGAAATTTGTTGTGCGATCATAAATTTTATTTTTTTATAATTTGTTAATTAGACCCTCATCTTTCATAATTCGTTGTAAAAACCGAGATTCTGGTATCTTTACTGTCGCCACTACCTATTTTAATTTCGATGGGCGGGATTACAGTTCAAAAGAGCCAATGAGAAAATTGCATTGCAAATTAATTTTTAAAGCCGTTTTATAATCAAATATAACTTTGTGGAGCGTTCGCGAATTTTACTTTTTTTATGTGTATATGGCATTGCCGTCTTTCATAATTCACAAAAAATGGTGAAAATCGCCATCAGGGTTAACCGACTCTCGCCAAAAATTGTAGGGTAAATCTCACGTGAGGAGGAGAAGGGGGTCCTACCACATCTTGCCAAATCTCACCAAGGGGAGGAAGGAAATTTAAATAAAAACACTTCACGCAATTAATGGACGTCCCCTAATAGGAATAAGCAGGTTTCCCAGAGGGGTCGGGTATTTGTTACTCAGTAACAAGCGAAACAAGTTTCATTTTTTTTAAGAAAGGAATGCAAAAGTTTTCCGGAAAACACTGGAAAATCACTTAAATATTTCAAGTTTTTAAATTGATTACTTTGCAAAAAGTCGAAAATAAATTTTCAAGATCGTCATTGTTGCATTGTTACATAATGACACTGCATATTATTATGTGTATAATATCAATTTTATGATATGAGGCAAGTACTTTTATACCTAATAACTTAATTTGATTAAAGGCCCAAGCAGCACACATAGGCGTACATTAATAAAGGTTAATTGAATTTTGAACGGCAGAATTAAAATAATTTTGTAATTTTAACCCTTAACCACTGTCGTGCGGTCACTACGACCGCGTTCTAAAGAAAAGAATAGTAAAATCATTGGCGTGCGATTTGGGAAAGACGAAGGGACACTACCCTCCCAAAGCAGGGTTGCCATAATTCGGGATAATATCTTGTTATGTTAAAGTACACTTTGATTTCGCACTTTTATTCTAGCCCCCGAGCTGCCACTGAATATCGTTCAAGCAAAGAAACTTCAGAAGATTTTTCGATAGAAAACTTCTTAGTTTATAAAATGAACAAATCTGATGAGTTCATAATTAAAATCTTTGTTTGGAAAAGGATTGAGAACAACAACTTTATATCGCAGTGCAATTTTATCAACTCGTGTTTACGCAAGAGTAAATGGGTCAAGTAAAATATGTACTTCAAACACAAAACATCCAAGTTGATGTACATAGAACAATAATTGTCACGAAACCTCTCGATGAGGTAATTCAATTTGGTGAAAGATCGTAGGTATAATGGGAAGTGTTTATGCAAACAATAGATAATGATAGATAAATAAAATAATCAGAGCATGGAAATGTATAAGTGTGGTTTATTCGTTATCGTGGACCTAGATATACATAATCCAACATACGAATCCGGGATTACCAGGAACTCTATCCTGTGATGTAAGCGGCGATGATGGCTCTAATTTTAGGGCAATACCCTATCTGTCAAAAGTGAATGACCCCTGCTTGGTTATATTTAATCTTTGCCTACTTCTGCGTGATACATAATTTTTGACGTCATCTCCTGCAGATACTTTCCAAGAAAAATCAAGGAAACTCGCTATCGCTTTTAAAAAGACACTCAAAAGGGGGAGGGCAGAGATACCATACGATGGCGTCAATTTCAGTTCTTTTGGGCGAAAAACAACAACCACAAGAGTTGAAAAAGTACTGTGAGCAACAGTTGAGCAAAATGTAACAGAAGCTCCAATTACGGTTTTTGGATTTGTTCTAATTGGGGATAATAAGTTTTCTTTTCATCCCTGGAAATTTCCTTCCTATGCAATGAAAGCTCTCTGTTCACACCAAAGCAAACTATGTCGTCAAATTTTGCACGATCAATAATTAAATTAAAATTTAATTTCTATTTTGCGGTTTTTGTGTACGAGATACAATCCTGGCGAAGGAAATATAATAAGAAAGTTTTAAAATCTGCCAGGGAATGTTGTTTATTGTGAAGTATTTCATTTACTGCGAAGTATGTACATATCTCGAAAAATTTCAAATAACAATAAAGTTAAATAACAATAACAACAACAGTGAAATAACATTTTTAATTAGTTATTTACGTTCAATAAATTGTAAATTAGTTCGATTAATTGTTTTGTATTAATTTACATTACATTATAAAATAACAAACATTATTTTTAAGGATAACAAGAACAAAAATTAAAAAAATTATATTTATGTAGTATAAGAAATTACAAATAATCGCCATAATAAAATAACCCAACCTTTCACAAGCAATCATAATTGCTAGTTTGCCCCCCTGAAGGTTTAGAAATCGACACTTCTTTTTGAGAAGTAGTAGCACTCAAAGCGATCGTTTTAAGAATAAACTTTGACTTTTGCCGTGATTGGTTGGTTTTCACAAATTTGAGACATTAGAACTAAAATATTGACAAATTTGTGCAAAACCAAGCAATCACGTTTCAAGATTATATTTTAGTTCAAAAGTCAAGGTTTATTCTTAAAACGAATGAAGTATAGCAAATGCTCTCGATAATTGAATATTATTTACAAACAAATTGAATATTATTATTTATTATGTTTATTATTTACTCTGTATGCAAAATACATAATGTGTATTTAGATCACATGTGTGTAATATTAAGATAACCTGTTTGTGTTTATATGTACTTCAAAATTGTATTGATCTGTTGAAAATTATTATTCCATACTTTGTTTATTTATCTCTCACTCGTCGATTGGATTTTGTGTTCTTTTTTCTAACACCTACAATTCAGAATCGAATTTGGAGACACTTGCAAGTTCCAAGACAATCTAAACATCGAACCAAAGGGCCAAGACAAAAAACCCTAATTTTGCTTTAAATGTTGTTTTTGTGGATAACGCCATTGCGAGCAAAAGAATTTTTCAGAACGAAAATTTTCTAAAAAAAAACACCAATATCTAAAAAGGGAAATTTGTGTTTTTTAAAACAAAAGTAATTTTTAGCAATGAAAGTAACTCATTCCTAACCCTGCGAACTGCTAGTGTCTTCGGACTACCACCAAACCATCGCACACTACTTTGAAGACCATAAAATTGTTGGGAACAAAAGAGTAGTGATGAAGTACTTATCGCAAGTCAGTGTGTATCTGATAATGGCGAACCATGCAATAAAACATGATTTCCTATGTCGAGGGCACTTCCTCTGCCTTAGCTTCGTGTAAGTGTTGTGAACACTGACGGTCATAAATTCGCAAACTTGTCTATTACAATTTGAGTGTGGCTGCATATACAATTTGACCCCACCCCCTTCTAGTAAGGGCTATTAAGATTAGTTACATAAATGTGACTTAGGAAATTTAAGATAGAAAATCATTTTAGAAATTTGTCTTGGAGTAAGAATTTCCAACTTTTGAAAACTTAGTATACTTATCTCAGGGCATATTATGTTGTCATTCTACAGCAACAATAAGCAGAATTATTGTGAATCAGAACAACTTGAATAATTATTTCCGATCCTATTTATTTACTTTACGATATATTTATGATACATTTCCGCCCATTTAATCAAAATATGTGTCCGAGAAATCGCTTTACGTAAAACCACCATGAACGTGTAATTCATTTAAACAATCTACCTACGGAGATCGCAGTCTGAAATATTCCCAATTACACAGAGTGAACAATAAATGAAATTCATAATTTCTGGTGAATATAAAATCCCCATTGGCCCCATAAATAAGGTTGGATAGATAAGTCTCACTGCCGTGATGCTCCCTTGCTGTTAAGCACCCCTCGAGACACTTAGAATATCTGGACTGCACTCCTACCACGATCCCATGCCTTAGAAAAATTTTATTCAACAGTGGTGCAGAATCCTCTTAGCCCCACTACTTATCACGCCCCATTTTAACGCTTTACTGCTTTTATTATTTAAACTATGACTTCTTCACCCCCCTCTTATCTCAGACCACTTATAGGTCCGGACCCTTAAGTATAGTGATGGTCATAAGAGGAGATTAGTCTCTCTCGGATTCAAATCAGTCAGAATAAGAAGCTGATGCATATAAATATAAGCAATCGTATAATCTCGATCAAGGGGGCTATTAACTCAAAAAGAGGGTACAAAAGTGAAAGTGCAAAACACCGAAGGTACTAAGCTCGTACAGGTAATTAGAGTTGTACCTAAGTACTTGGGTTTTGGACCATAAGGTCATGGGTCCGATTCCTAATAGCGTGGTATTGTAATTCGTATTCCGTAGGTTCCTGTTTACTCTAATTTATCATAAATTGGTCCATCCGAAAATTGCATTCAGGATTATCAAAATAAAAATTTGTTATGTTTTTTCTTTTCAATTTAATTTGTTGATATTATTTTTTACAAGTTCAATGTAAATTATGTAGTTTTCAAATTTTCCAAAAAATATTTTTTAAATGTCAGCTGTTTTGGTGAATCCCCTTCTTACAACAGAGAAAATTTAACAATGTTGAACCGGACCGGGTTCTACGAAATACCTTGTAATATAAAAACAATTTATAAATTTAATATTTTGTTATTATTTAGATAAAAAATATTATAGTTGCACCTCGTAGATATAAAAAACGCACGTGTTTGAGGAAGTCGAGCGCAGAATCCCCTATCATTGACATTTTCCCTCAACAGCTGTAGCAACGCAAAATTAAAATAAATCGGGTAGTTTTTAAAAATCAATCCAATTTTACAGTTTTATTTCATTTCCCAAATTAAAAGAATAAAAAACAAATGACACTTACCCCTAATGGGAAAGGGTTTCGTTTGTACGGTTTCCGTATTTGGTGGCAAAAGCCTTTTCGTCTCGGCCGACATAACACTGGGACAGGAACGTACCTCTTTGCTAACTTTACAACAATCGTAGGAACCGGTGGCTATAAAATTACTGTTGCGTACTCGCAACGACCCGCTCACGTCCATACAGCACGCAGTACTCATCTCGACGAATACAAAATTTAAACTGAACAGAACGACTTGCCCGAACAAACTGAGCGCTATTTAAAAAGCACTTGTTTTGTTATCTACCGGTGTTTACTATCGGCATTAACCGAACGTAATTTCAGTGAGGCAACGAACCTCCCGATGTAATTCACAAGCAATCGCACAACGTTGCAAAGGTCGACCAATCCAGAGAAAGAATAATCGCACCACTTTCTGTCTGCTTATCAACAATTTCTAACATTTATTATGTTAAATTATCGATTTAAGTTTTTTTTTCAAAACTGCATTTATTTTTCGATACGCGGTCACCCAGAAACGGCCTATTTCGGATCGAAATAAAAAATTAGGGTGGGTCAATTTTTTTAATTTGGGAGGGCTCGTCAGCGCGTCCGTCGTATGGGGATGTATAAATTTATTATGTACTATGCTTTTTTTTAACGGGCGGAACCGAGAAATTTAATAAAACAAAATATTACGTGATTGGTAGCACAAATTATAACTGCAAATTTTAGTACCTCCCCCCCTTCCCAGGTTACCCCTTTGGAGAACTTGACACTTTTATTTACTAGATTTTTTGCATCGCATTTGCAAGAAAGTGAAAATTTTGATTTGGAAATAATGAAAGTCAAGGTTGGCTGTTTCTAATTTTACTAGGGCCGATCGCTGCCAATAAAGGTTCGATTTGGCCCTCAAAAATGCGATTGGTATGATGAAATATTCAATATTCTACGGGTGTATCAAAGACAATGATTAGAGGAAGACCTGTGCGGTAACGGAAATTATTGTTCAAATTTTTAGCTACATAGTTTCGCCAAGCCTATCCTTTGAAGAAATTCCACCTTGTGATGTGCATAGTTGAAGGCTACGCATTTTTTACTTAATTATTATTAATTTTGACTCGTGTTTTGTAAATTTACACATTTGTAACGCTAACGAAAAAAAATATTAAAATGCAGTAATTCCTCCATTTACGCGAAATAACACATAATATGCTTCTCATAAGATTGTAAAATAGATTAAATTAGGGAACTTCAGAATGTCGAGTTGATTACATTAAATTTAAAAAAAGAATAAAGATAGTGTAAATGGAGGTATTACACACCTATTTATAAAATATCGATAGATTGGAAAAAGTTTAGAAGTTATTTTCAGATCCAATAATATTGAAAGCTGCCACATCGATGGATCTATAAATTTTAACTCTTCAAAAAATCCTTAGGCAGTTTTTTGCTAATAATCATCTTTTGTTTAATTTTTACTACTAAATTCACCATTACATAACAATTAAACAAAACAAAGATTTTGTTGCTTCACAAATTTTCGCACAAAACCAAAAATCTCGAAAAATTTTCACGCTGAGTCACAATACATAATAATTAGTTGATTTTTAAGGATCGTATTTTCGAAAATTTCCATATAAAATTTTTCATAAAGCACTGCTGCTTATACAGGTTTAATTCTGCTGAAGTACATAAATTATAATTAAAATTATAAATATGAATTAAATTATTGAATTTAAAAATAGAAATTAAAATTAATAAAACAAATGAAGATAAGAAAAGCAAATTAGAAAATTATTAAATAGTTTTTATCACATAATTTAGGTAGAGGGGGTAAGAAGCAACTATAAATAAAAAAAGAAAAGAAAAAGTTAGAAATGTAAAAGTTACTTATCAATTTGCTTTTAAATGGATAAGAAATGTAAATAAAATCATGTTTTCTTACATTAATTTGATGGAAGTGTCGAGGCTTGTAATAACTCCATTCGGCTCAGCGCTCCTGGTTTGGTGAACACAATTTTTGACTACGGTTTACTTCTACAGAACAAAACAGTCTAATCTACCTTATATCGCTTACGGTGTAACATAGCCAAACTAATAATACTCTTAAATTTTCCATTCTATCTTTTCTGACAAATAACTAGAACGATTGAGATGTGCGGCCTGAAGAATGCACTTAATATCCATTTACTTTATACGTAATGTATATACAAATACATTGTTTAAAAGATAATATATATGTGATTAGGATTACAAAATGTACATCTGTCATTTTTTCACATTTTTGAAATTTGAACATGACAGAACAGAACAAGGAAAAAAGAAAACACCGAAATAACAAAACTTTGACAAAAAAAATACTGAAAGATTAGAACAAGATGAAGTTTTGTCAATTATTCGCAAGAGTTTTGTATACAGTACAGGTATCGCCGAACTTTTAAAATTCATTATATTATAATAAAAATAACATTTAGCACGGGGCACACGAACCTCTAGTTACGGCACTGCCATAACTATTGTTGAACCAAACAACAAATTCTCTGAGTTCTTCTCTTCTAAATGTTTTCTATAATTAAAATTGTTAATATTCTTTAACTTTTCGAAATTTGGTCAATTTTAAAAATTAAATAATGGATTGACTTTACGAAATACATCCTAAGATTACAATATAGAAATACAGCTTAATACGAATGTTAAAAAGAAATCAAAAACGTAATTTTTATAGTTATTTTTAATTAAATTAAACCAGACATGTGTGATGTTGTATGCACTTATATTACTCATTATTTTTTAAAATAAACAAACAACAAAATTATACTAATAGAATAGAAAATACAGTAAAAATAGTACACACTCCGGTAATTGTGCTGCTATGTTTTACTGTGGAGTGTTATATGGAAACACTTCTTATGGAACACTGAAAGATAAACACGTACCCATAATGGGACTGGTTGATAGTCCCATTATGCCAATTTGTTGCATGCACATGAGCATGTATTGCTAACGCCTAAAGGAGGATTTCCGTTGGGCAATTTCTGAGCCGATTTGACCAGCATCTAAAATAAATTTAGACTTATTTTTATTTTTTTGAGTGACAATTTGATCTATGAATTATTTTATTTTTGGTAATACAGTGGTTTTCTGGAATATAGATTTATCGATGTCCCTTTCAGCTGGAAGCCATGTGTGTCGCACCCACCACTCATTTTATGACTACCAGACTAATGAGTCTTTGCGGTTGTGGCTCTGGATGTACTAGCACTGAAGCTCAAGCTTATTTTGCACCGTTATGTCACACCAAGCTAATGCTGTGTATTAAACTGCAGCACAGGGCCAAGCCAAGAAGCCTCGTGATTTGCACTCCAGTAGTGCCAAGTCCCACTGCAGTCGGTCGAGCACCTCAACAAACCTAGCGTCGCACAGCCGAGGGGCGATTTGCCCTTAACGTGCCCTCTGAAGCACACAGACGATCTCGGATAGAAAGAGAGTTAGAAAGAAAATCTTCCTTTTTTAGACTTCTCCTAGGCTCGAACCAGGTGCCCTAGCATCAGTAGTCGATCACTCTAACTACTAGGCCAAGAACCGCCTACGCACCCACCATACTCCGGTAGTTGTGCTGCTGCGTATTATTGGTGAGTTTCTTACGAGACACTGAAAGGTAAACACGTACCCACAATGGGACCGGTTGACAGTTCCATTGTACCAATTTGTTATATGCACATGAGCATGTATGTGCTTTGCAACTGCCCATTGCTAGCGCCAAACAGAGGATCCCCGTTGGGCAATTTCTGGCGCAACAGGACGGCAAACTACTACTCCAATCAAAAGAGTCTAATGAGCCCAATGTGCTGTGAGGAAGCGGGCGGATTGCGGTTCGCCCTTCAAATCTAAACTAGAGACGTTGACAGTCCATCAGCATGTATGCGCTTTGCAATTGCCCGTTGCTAGTGCCAAAAGACGATCCCCGTTGGGCAATTTCTGGCAGGACCGTGGACTACTATCCTGATCGGAGGAGCCTAATGAGTCCAATATGCTGCCTGAGTGCGTATTGCGGTTCGCCCTCCACATCCATCTAAAATAAAATTTAATTTTAATTTTTTTTTATTTTTGGTAATACAGTGGTTTTCGTAAATATAAATTTATGGATGGATGAACACGGTCTTCCAGTCTAATTGTAAATTATTGCATTAAATTTGACAAAGCTCGAAAAAGAAATTATTATTAAGAATTGTCAAACAATTATTAATTGAATTAACATTAATTTGTGATAGTTGCTATTGAGCATTTTAATAAACAAATAAAATTTTCTGTTGTGTAAGGGGCCATGCAAAGGTTACTCTGTTTGGAGGGTAATTGTATTTCCAAAGTGTTTAATTCATTCAATAGAATTTTAAATAGGAAAAAAAATTATTTCAATTTTTGGATTTGCATGAAGAGAAAGAAAATTTGTTTAAATTTCGATTATTTGTATGTTTTCTTTTGTTTAGCAAGCATCTCAAAAATACTTTTGCAAAGGGTGCTTTGGAAGGTGAAGTTAATATTTTGGTAAATTATTCCGAGTGTTACATTTTTTGAGGCTCCTTATTTTGATTTTTACTGTTCAGCGTCTACCAAAAGTGCCATGCAATATAATCCAAGGGGGAAGAGAGACATTGGACGTCCAAGGAAGAGATGGGCTGACTAGAAATTGGAACAGGCCTACACCGTGAAGCAGACGACGACGACTGTTCTCACTTAATAATTTTAATTCGTGCCATAAAACTTTTATAAAGCTAAAATTCAGTAATGCCCGATTTCTTCTATCTATTAGATAAATTAACGAAGTAACCAATCAGAGAGCAGCAAAACAAAACAATCAAAAATACGATTGGCTACTTCGTTAATTTATCTTATACAGATTATCTAAGAGATATCTCTAGGTGAAGAAATCGGGGATAAGTGTTTTATGTAATATGATCTTCCGTTCACTCATAAATTTTGAATTGTGCTGATTAAGAGCTCATTTTACTGACAAGGAGTGATTCCGATTTGTCAGTAATCAATTTTGTTGATATTAATGGTAGTGTATAATGTATATGCAGAGTTGGATTTGTACTAATTAAATCAATAAGGCAGAAGACTCAGCTGTTTCCTAGAAAATCGAGTTTGAAATGTTCGTATACGTTCATATTTGTTTGTACGTCATACGTTCAGTTTTGACAAATGCTATGAGTCCATGATTTCGCTAGCAAGAAAGTTGACTAGTAAACTATAATTTTCAGGTTAAAATCACTTGGAGGAACATTTTTTTTACAGAACTTCCATTATGGATATATTAAAATTATGGTAAATAAATTTCCATTTCTCAGAAGCAGTTGAGTGTGGTGTCTATTGAGCTTTCAATAATTAATTGAAATACAATTCACGATCTATACCTGTCGTAGATTTCAACGAAATGCATTACTGAGAAATTCAATAAATGCTTCAACAGATTGGAACCAATTGCTTGTACGGTGGTTATACCACCATATAATGGTTATACGAACATGCTTAAACAAAATTCAGCTGCGATTAATTATTTTTAAATTGGGCAGTTGTTGTTTCAACTATTAGCAGAATGCTAGATTATACAAGAATATCTTACCTATATTAATCCAATACATGGTATTGTAGCATCGTACCATGCTGACCATGGAGGATAAGGGGGAGGGCAATGATAAGTAGTCACTAATCAATGTGCAAACCGCGATTTGCTTTGTTCGAGTCTGAAGATCTGTTGAGACAGATTAACAAAGTTGTCATAACAGAAATAAGAATTTGTCAAAATAAAACAAGTGCTTGTAGCCTTGAAAAAACTAAAAGCGATAGATTCACTTGAACTGCTATTACCACGTTGACCTACGATTCGTTCGAACTAAAAAACTTCAATAATTTCAAAGAATTTTCAATGCCTAAGGTATTAATTTCCTGATGCTTAAAATTCAAAAGAATTATTTGTAATTTCTTTCTGTAATATAATTTGTAAATGCCGTGTTCGCTTACATTTTATTAAAATACCAAATACGAGGTCGGCTGAAAAGTTCGTATTGTTTCTAAGAGAGTACGGCACCACAAATTATTTTATATGATTTTCAGTGAGAACCAATCTTTAAACGATACATGTCAAAATTTGTTTACCTCTGGTTGTAGCTCAAGTGGCGTCATCCTGTTGACCATGTTAAAACACTTTGCATCCTAGATATGCCACCATTGCCGTAAGAGATGACACTGCGTGCTAGACTTTGTAAACACAGTGTCAAATAGAAACAACTAATTTTATTCGCTCCATGTTGAGGTAAATTCGGAAGAAATATAAAAGCTAGCTTGATATATTGCTTAAATTAATGAGTTTACCGTTACCCATGGCACATAAATACGTTAACAATTATTTATATTCTATAGTTTTGCTTTATTGTAAACTACATCTTCTTTTGGGGTGCCATACATTATTAATGCGTTGGCGATCTTTTCTTTTATATCTATGGTTTACGTTAAAAATCGTATCACATACATAGGAAACCACGGGAAGTGTAATATATACATTTTCAGAACGCTTTACTAAGTAGATATTAAAACAGATGAAAGGCAAGATTAAATTTTTATAAACAAAAAACTAACAGCAAATTACATAAATGTCAGACATTACTATTCCTATAGATTGCTACTAAAATCCATTTGACTAAGGATACATGTTAAACGTGTAACGAGAAATTTCTACTGCAAAGTGAAGTTTATTAAGTAAATCTTGCAAATGAGACCGACTACTACCTTCATTTATCTTATCAGTTTTAACAATGTAGCAATTGTTTTCCATTATTAACTAATTTTTCAAGCTATTAGCATTGTTAATGCCGTTGAAGCCTGAAACAATTGAAAATTATTTCAATAAAGACTCTTGGGTGCAAAGTTTCAAAAGTTGGTTCTAGTTAATAAATTTATTCCTTATATTACAAATTTTGATTAATTTTACAAAACTCCATCCCAAAATAAATCAAAAAGTTATCAAATTAACAAAATTTTTATAAAATCACTGGATTCCAATACTGAAATATTTACGTACATTAATCACACAACTTTAAAAATTGGCAAGAAAACAAAATGTGAGATTTGAGTTTGCTTAATCAAAATATAGCTTTTATGCAGTTACTTTAAAATATTATTAATACATTTAATATACAATGTTATTAATGAAAATACTTTTAACTAATTATTTGTGAAGTCCTGCCGTATTTAATCCTGGTGCATCTTTTTTAGCCAAACCAGCCAACAACTTCTTAATTTCCGCTATAGCCAAACCCGGGTTCAGTCCTTTAGGACAAGTTCTGGTGCAATTCATGATTGTGTGACACTTAAATACGGAATAAGGATCCTTAAGGTTTTCCAACCTTTCTTTAGTGAGTTCGTCTCTCGAATCGATAATCCATCTGTAGGCCTACAAGAAAATAAAATTTAAAAACCAAATTTAGATCAGAAAACCAGATGAAATCTACCTGCATAAGAACAGCTGGTCCTAGATACTTGTTGCCATTCCACCAATAACTAGGGCAAGAAGTCGAACAACAAGCACATAAAATACATTCGTACAGTCCATCTAACTTGTCACGATCTTTAGTGCTTTGCAAGTACTGTTGTTCACCAATTTTTTTGTTATCCCTAAAATAGCACCGTACTAATCGAGTATTCGTCAAATCATTCAAACACTTACTTGCGTTGCAACCAAGGTTGAATCGACTGGTACTGCTTGTAAAAGTGGTTCATGTCGGGCACGAGATCCTTAACTACGTACATATGTGGTAATGGGTAAATTTTAGCAGGTTTACTTACGTCGGTATCTATTTTACTGCAAAGAATGTGAAATTTATAAAAATCTGACCATTTTTATAATCTCACCTAATACAAGCCAAAGTATTACAACCTCCAATATTCATAGCACAAGAACCACAAATACCTTCCCTACAAGATCTTCTGAACGTTAAAGTAGGATCCACTTCATTTTTAATCTTAATAAGCGCATCCAATACCATGGGGCCACAGGCAGCCAAATCTACGTTGTACTCCTTAACGTAGGGCTTCTTTTGGGGCTGATCAGGATCCCACCGATAAATTTCAAACTTCTTAGTTTTTGCATTGCATAGGGCTCCAGTAGCGTGAATATTGCGTATCTGATAAAAATATGTCTCACAACAATGTTGTTATGTAATCCAAAATGTAAATTTTACCTGTCTAAAAGTTATGCTGCCGCACAGTTGCAGCTGTGACACTCCCATCATTTTATTAGTTTACGTTCGACGTGACTTAAGAATTAAAAAATTAACAATTTATGATTAAAAACACGGGAAATTCATTTGCAAAAGTATATAATTCCACTGGCAATTCTGTCAAACCGACAGACGATTTTGACATCCGATCAGACGGAGATGGACAACATAACCAAAAATGGAAGTGGATATGTATACAGGGTGTTCATGCAGTTAGTTGTTAATAGTAATGCGATTGCTTTGAAATTATGCTTATAAGCTAATTTTTTTAACGTAAAAAGTTAGAGATTTGAGTAATGAAGAATAACAAAAACATCCCGATTTTCAATCGTGCTGATAGCTTTTCCTACCATCCATTTAAAGGCGGAAAGTAAATGAATTAACTGCTTAATCTAAATAAAAATTCATTCTAGTACTGTAAAAATAACTAAATTTTGAATATTTAGGGAAATAATTAAGAGATCAACAAAATTCTGCATAGATGTAGCTTCTTCAAGAACTTTCGTTTTAGAAGCTGTTAAGAGAGTAAAAATTAAAAAAAAATTCTACGTAGGTACTTCCAGTGCAAGAAAAATAATAAAAAATTAACCGAGAGGTTAACCGCTGGTGAAGTTTTTAGTACACATCTCATGAAGTACATGACATCTCATGTGAAGTACCTGAAGTACTTGTGAAATACATAAAGTAATTGTGAAGTACATGAAGTACTGGTAAAATACATGAAGTACGTGTAAAGTAGGTAAAATACGTGTTAAGTATATTGAAGTACAAGTGAAGTAACATGAAGTTAGTAAATTTTGGTGTATTACTGAAGTTCTCTGAAGATCTCCCGTTGCAGAGGCACAGACCTCCCGGTTTAAATAATTTATTTTTATTAAAAGTGAATTAAATATTTAAGCATATCCCAAGTTTTAAAAATTAGTTATGGCCAAGTAAATGTGTTTGATTCATAATCTGACAATTAATCATTAACTGCATAATTACAAATTCCGTACGCCCTGGGAGGTAGATCTCTGCAACAGGAGATCTTCAGTTTACTTCTGATAAAAATAAACTACTCGATCCGGGGGTCTGATGGTGTGGAATACTCTGCAATGCTTCTGCAACGGAAAATCTTCAGTTTACTTGATAAAAATAAACCATTTAATCCGGGAGGTCTGGGGTGTGGAACACCTTCAGTGCCTCTGCAACGGAGATCTTCAATTTACTTCTGATAGAAATAAACTACTCAATCCGGGGGTCTGGGGATGTGGAACACCCTCCAGTGCTCAAATTTTGGAATGAAGAACATTGCAGAACATGCAGAACCCCAGACCAAGTAGTTTATTTTTATCAGAAATAAACTGAAGATTTCTCGTTGCAGAAGCATTGAGGGTGTTCCACACCTCCCAGACCCCGGTTAAAATAATTTATTTTATTAAATGTGAATTTATTTAAGCATATCTCAAGTTTATTAAAATTAGCTATGGCCAAATAAATGTGTTTAATTCGTAATCTGACAATTAATTATAAACTGCGTAATTATAAATTCCGTACCCCTGAGATGCAGATCTGTGCAACCGGAAATATTCAGTTTATCTCTGATAAAAATAAACTACTCAATCCGGGGTTTGGGGTGTGGAGCTTCTTCCAGTGCCTCTGCAACGGAAATCTTCAGTTTACTTCTGATAAAAATAAACTACTCAATCCGGGGGTCTGGGGTGTGAACACCCCAGTGCACAAATTTTGGAATGAAAATTATTGCAGAACATGCAGAACCCCAAACTGAGTAGTTTACTTTTTATCAGAAGTAAACTGAAGATCTCCTGTTTCTGAAGCACTGAAGGGTTTTCCACACCCCAGACCCCCAGGTTTAAATGATTTATTTTATTAAAAGTGAATTAATTATTTAAGCATATCTCAGGTTTATTAAAATTAGCTAGGCCAAGTAAATGTGTTGAATTCGTAATCTGATATTTAATTATAAACTGCGTAATTATATATTCCGTACCCCTGGGAGGCAGATCTCTGCAATAAAATAAAAATAAACTACTTTATCCGGAGGGTCTGGGAGGTGTGGAACACCTAATAAAATTCTAATAAATAATAAACTGCTCGATCTGGAGGGTGCGGGGAAAGAGGGGAACACCCTCCAAAATATTGTTTTAATTCTTTTGTTTTTAATTTGTTTTGATGGTTTATAAGTAGGTAGTCATTTGTACAATTACTGTTAAACTCGGCCTATTGCAGAAGTCTCGTCTTGTTTGGGACGAAAATAGCAAACAAAATTAAAAAGCGTATTTATTGCTTTAGTCTTTCTCATGCAACAGTAATACTCATATTAGATAGGGCCCACTTCGTGGGTTGAGCAGCAATTCTGTTTAGTGTAAATTTCTCTCTGGTGAAGTAGCAAGTGAATCTATGAGAGATAAGGTAATCTTCGCTTACGTGAAATTAATAATAATAAAAAATAATGAAAACAAAGAAATAGATCTTTACAAGAAAATTTATTTATTATGAAGTTTTTTAATGCAAATACATTGTAGAAAGCCGTAGAATATTTGGTGGAAAAACCCATAACCTAAACCATAAACCTAAATGGGCTAAAGATGGCACTATATTGCCGGAAATATATTGAATTATACTTTATTTCGCTTTTCAATCGAAACATTTGCGCCTCCTACTATTTTGGCAACAACTTGTACCTTGGAACGAATATTTTTCAATTTCACATTTGTATCGATTTTAAAATTTCTCAAAATATAAGACGTCGTTACCTTCATACACATCATTGCATATTGTTTTCCTAAAGCAACATTTTAAATAATTTAAAAGAAATACAGTAAAAAGTTGGTCACCTATGCAATTTCTAATGCCGCCACTAAAAGGTATGTAACTGTAGGGATGTCGTTTAGCAACTTCACTTGGTAAGAATCGATCGGGATCAAATTTGAGAGGGTCGGGCCATAATTTTTCGTTTCTGTGAACCATAAATATGGGCACAATTATGGAAACGCCCTCAGGAATGACGTAGTCCCCTGAAAAGTTCGTTTGTGATAGTTTACAAATGTCTTAATTTTAAGAACTTACCAATATCGGTGTCTGCTACAACGCTTCGGGCTACAAATGGAACACTGGAGAACAACCGCATAGCTTCTTTAATCACTCTTTCTAAATATTGCAATTTCGGTAAATCTTCAATGCAAATAGGTCTGTCACTATTACCGAACACGTCCAATAGTTCTTCCACAACTTTTTCCTAATAAAAAAAGTATCCAAAATTAGATACAAAACTTATCAATCTTACAAGGAGAGGTTATATACTTTACTTAACGGATTTGATCAATTGTTATTATACGTGTAAACTCGAAAAATCAATTTGTAAAAACTAAGTCAAATCGGTGAGGTGAAAATGAGAGTTCTTCTTGTAAGTTTCAAAACAATAGCCAATAATAAATTAACACAAACCTGAACATCTTGCAGTGCTCCTAAACAAACAAAAATGTAACCCAAGGTAGTAGCGACTCTATCCATTGCCTGAAAAGTTCAAAAATGTGCATCGTAAATTCTATAAATTCTATTATCCGTTACCCCAATTAAAAACCTCCAACTTCGTCGACCAATTCTTCAACGGTATAGTCATTTCCATTCGATAAAAGGTGTTCCAAAAATGGTTTTCTTCTATTGTCTGTAAAAAAGCATACGAAAATCGTAGGTTCTATAGACCACTTGAAACAAGAATGCAGTAAAAGCTTGTAGGGGCTTCAAAGCAAAAAAAACCAAAAAATGAGAAACCAAAAGAGAACGAATGATCGATAAACGATTTGACATTAAAACAAATGCAATAAATCAAATTGAGATTTTTAGCAATTTTGTGAATTTATTTTTTTTACCTACACTTTGTTCATTATTTTCAGAATTTCTGGGAAAATGGTTGGTTTCCCAAAAAAATGTATTTAACTAAAGTTGTAGCCCGTTAAAATTCACTATCCGGTTTGTGCCATTAGTCTTTTCTAAAACGTTTTGTTTAAGAGATACGGGGCTTGCAAGAAAAGTAAAAAAAATAAAACTTGAATATTTTTAACTTTTTTTCTTAATTTAATTTATAATTCGAAATCCGTTGATTCTAGACGGTAAAGGGTTATAACCTAATTTGTAGATAAGCAAGTGATCTTTAGGAAAGTTTTAATCTATTAAGTCTAAAAAAGTCAATAATGGCCGTTTGAAATCAGAAATTTAAAAAATTGCTCTGAAGGGAGGAGGTACTCCCCAAAGGTTTGGACTTGGACAAAAATTTTATTCAAAAATTTATCTTAGAAAAGTGTCCTTTATCACCATCTCAAAGGTTTTTACGATCACGGGGACACCCTGTAGGTCAGGAGGTCAGGTACAGAATATTAGGCTTGAAAAGATGACAAAAATTAACAAATTTTTGAGGATGTTGGTTTTTGTTGTTACTGATTTTTCTAATTTAAATTTTCTAATAAAGAAACGAAGGAGCGACAAAAATGGTTCACCTTAAGGAGAAGAAAGCTTAAAAAATCACAATTTAATAAGTAATACGAAATGCGATTGCTTGCATAAGGTACAAGTTGCATGTACCTTCATCGGAGCCTATTAGGTAAGTCAAGTCAAATAAACGAAAATTTCTTACCATCAAAAGATAGGGTATCTTTTTCTTGATTATAAAACTGTTTAGAACGTTTTTCAATAACCTAAAATATACATAAGTAACAATTTATTGCATCGATGAAAAGTTATTAACCAACGTACCTTTTTGATTCATGTCGTAATGGGGACAAACGAAATAGGAATTCTGGATGAAGCCATGGTTTGAATGACCTTTCTACAACTATTTGGTCCAGTCTGAAAAAGTTTGTTGAAATTTAAGTGTTTTGTAATAACCAATTTTGGAAGCAAGTGCAGTTTTCTAAATTTGTTATCGTTTCAGCTCCATGGCTAGCGTTATTTGAGTTAATTTTTAAAATTATTGTTTCCAATCTTTACAGTTACAAAACATGAAAATTATTGTTGTTACAATATCAATGATTGTGAATTCAACATTGGAAAGTTTTTGTAGATTGCGACACTGGCAATCAGGAAACTTAACTGGACCAATGTATGTAGGTAAAAATTTACTAGTTTATAATAAATTTAATTAAAATAAAATAGATAATAAAATAAAATGATTTTATTATGGAAGATTATAAAAATACCTGTGTATGCTCGCGAGAAATCCAGGAGGTGGTGGTAGTTCTTCGTTTATTCCCATTAGAGTTTCTATATTAGTAAGAATTATTGCAATTAAATTTCTGTCAAAAGGTATACACAGGGTGTCCCCGCAACCTTGAATTTTTTTTTATAAATAAACCTTCTTCAAACCTTTGTGGGGTAGCCGTTATTTATGGTAAAAATATTTTTTGTTTTAGCTGCGCAAAATGGTTATCTTTGCAACTGTTTTAAGTTTACAACTCTGTTATTTAACGATAATAATTATTAAGTCTGATCATGGTACTGCTGAACCAACATATGTCTGATGATGGCAAATCCTTTGAATACTGCCCAAATCGGTCACATGGTACTAGTTACAGACTGCTAACTGAATTTGTATTCTTTGCAGAAGGCGCGGCATCGGCTAATGTATCATGCTATTGTTTTGGATATGTAATGTAAAGGATGTATTATAATTTGTCTAAATTTATCTATGACAAATGACGCTACTGAAACTACTGGGCCGATTTAATTTTTTTATCAGTACGTTTTAAACTACACACCTAGGAATTGAAATTCCCTGCAAAATAATTGTTCCTATACAATTCTTTGATTTCCTTTTGGCCATAGACTTAAACCTAATCGTCTAAGTCCATGCTTCTGGCTAACGTTACAGTTCCAGAAAGGTTTTGAGCAAAGCTATAAGTTCCCATTTTGGAACCGCCACTTGGAATTATCCACTCAATTTGCACTCAAAGTTAAAAACTGGTTGACTTGAATAGATAATTAATTATAATTAAAAAAAAAATCATAAATAACAGGTTTTGTTTGTTATTTCAAGGCCCGCTTTATTACATTTAACGTCAATCTCAAGATAAACGAGAACAAAGAAAAGCAATATTTTTGAAGTGGTTTGAAAATTGACACGTATAGGGATAACAGAATTTCAACCGGTTTCAACTGTGAGACATAATTATGCAAGTGTCAAATTTTGAGGGTTTAAACAATTCATATATTATTCAACTTTCTAACTTACCAAGTTGTATATCCAAGAAATACGGGGTAAGAAATTCGTCTATATCGAAGAGTTTATTTTCGGGAATTTTATTTTTCATGCGCTCCAACATTAATTCGCTATGTTTCACAAAAACATGGAAAAACGAATCCAAAATTTTCTGGTGCATAGTAGGATTAAGTAGTTTTCGATTTTTCTTCCAAAGTTTTGCTAAAAATTCGATAATGTAAAGAATAAAATTTAATTTGCTTGAAAGTAAAAAAACATTTTGCTATAGTATTTACATTTAAATCAATTTTTTTAAATAACGAGTTTTTATTGTTTCAATGTTAATATCGTTCGACCAAAGTGTAAAAAATAAATTTTCTTGCCTGGAGCTAGAAACAAAGCATTTCCTAAAGCCCTCTTAGCTAATTCGTATCGTTTTTCTTTATCTAAACAGTTCTCACTGTTCAGCACAATTTTGAGATGCTTGGGGTCAGATAGTGTAACAGTGGGTACTCTAAATATCCACGCCGCAAAGATTGTTCCATGGAATTGCCACAATTTCGAAAAACTTCCTATGATAACTTAAAAAAAGACACAGATTATTAATAAAGTTTTAGCTATTTTTAAATTTTTACCATCGATTGAACGTAAATCATAGGCAATGCCGATTAAAGGTATCGTTATTGGTCCTGGAAGTTCTCCAAAAAGTTTATAGATTTTTCTGTATTTTACGCGATCGTGGATAATTAGTAACACAATAAGGGCTAACACAAGAAAGAGCGCGTTCAACATTTTTGTTGCACGAAATTATAACTTAATGTTGCAGTTGTCCCATCAATACTAATTGCATACATAGCTGAAGTTGCAGTAATCACGCTCATACTTGACACGCTAATAGAAGTAAAAAAAAATATATTTTAATACAGTAGGAGCTCGATTCTGTGAACACAAAAATACTAAGGTATGTTCAAATTAACGCAAGTGTTCACACTAACGGGAGTGTAGAAAAACTAGTGTTACACATATATTTAAGATATATTTATTCCTTATAAAATCTCATTGTGCATGTTTAATATTGCCATTTAAGAACATTAATGATGCAAAATTAATAAAAAAAACGTAGTAATCTTACTTTGTTTTTGTTTTCTAATTGCGCATTTAAAATTACAGCTTTTTATTAATCGTTTTTAAACTATCAGTTATGACGATATCACTTTTTTTGGCCCACTCTAGTGATGATGTCTTCAATGCTTGAATAGCTTCATTATCGATTAGCTATAAAAAATATTGGGTATTCGCAGGACCGAAAAACAAAATTTGCTCTTCAGTCGATGCCTATGCAAAGTAGGTAATTAATTAAATTTTATAATAAATAATTCATATCAAATGAATTAATAATTATTGTCACTACTAATCAGTTACGAGATATTTATTTATATTATACATGTAATAATTAATTGATATAATTTATATATTAGTATGCAAGTAATTATTAATTTATTCATGCAAAACTAAAGTGCAATAATTTTTTCTTTCTTGCTATTACCTACCAATTAATGGCGTCCGGAATCTGCAACTTTGTCTTTCTGCTGACGAAAATTTTTCGCTCCAGAGAATTATTTTTTCTTTAGAAGGATTGCCATGACAGACCTGTTTTTGCCATTGCCTGCTGTTATATAGATGGAAGTATAACGTTTTACTCCGCTCGGGTTCGAACGGGGATCACGGTTTCGCAATAGGGATGTTGCATGGTATCGAATTTAGTGATAACTCCTATTAATTCTTGAAAATAATATCAAATGAAATTTATAACCAAATAAAAATTTTGAAATGCGGTCTGCGCTGAGAAAATCAAATTTGAAATTCAAAATGAATCGGTCAGCCGATTACGCCTCTGACGTCATACGCGTGATCCCGAACGTTTTATGGAAATTTTACAACGTCGAAAAGACCTGACAGTTAAATATTTGACAGTTGTAAACAATGTAACGTTTACCATTTAAATTGTATTTATTATTAATATATATTTATTTTAATACAAACTGTAGTCCCAAGCAATTATAGGAAAAATGGTTTATTCCGAGTTTTCTGTGTTTTTATTAAAATTCATTTTAAATTTTTACACAAACTATTTATAGGTTACATTATCAACACAAACTGCGTTTGTTGTGTTGCCAGTTGTTATAAAAATAGTTTGTAACGTCATTTGCGCTAAAACACGCTTTAAAAATCATTTTTATAATTTTTTTGAGAAAACTGAAGGTCTCCTGAACTTTTATCTATGCAGTGCTGTTTACCAGCACCTAAAGTTTATAAAAAAATTTATGAAAAATCATGCAACATCCCTATTGTTCTTCTATCCAACATCTTTCAATTTATTTGAATCCAACCGATTCGGATAAAAAATAATTAAGATTAATTAATTTCACAAACCTTTCATCAACTTGTTTACCATGCAGGTGTTGTGACGCAGATGTCACGTTACCAGTCAACTAAAATACCTATAATTTCAAATGCTAAGTAGTAGATAAATATTGTTACAAAAAGTACCAATTTAGCAACTTTGTAAAACAGTAGGTACATAATATGTAATATGAGAAAGTATTGTTTTCGTGCAGAAAAAAAAATTAAAATTTTGATGGATTTACAGTTTTGAGGTCCCATGAATAAAATAAGATGATTTCAAAAAAATGTCTGTGTGTCTGTGTGTCTGTGTGCTGTGGTCAAATTTAATGCACGTTCTACAGCAAAAATTAATAGGAATTTTGACACCAAATTGGAGATTTTTTATCCTTATATTAAAACTTAGAGCTGATTAGATTTTGGGTAAAATTGGTTCATGGCAACTATTATTTTTTTTTATTTGTTATTACTTAATATTAGTTTGAATTAATATTTCGAAAACTAATAGAAATTTCAAAATCAAATTTAGAATTTCTCAAACCAAGATTTAGTACTGATTAAATTTTAGTTAAAATTAGTTTAGAAAACTATTGTTTTTTATTTTTTTAAATTTTACTATTTAATATTAGTTTTTATTAATATTTTAAAAATGCATACGAGTTTCAAAACTAAATTTGATGATTTCGTATTTGTGTCATAGGAATTAGAGCTTATTAAATTTTGGTTAAAATTGGTTCTTGGGAACTATTTTTTTAAATTTTATTATTTAATATTAGTTTAGGGCTGGTGGAAAGAAGGGTTAAACTTAAAATCATATAGTATTACATTTAAATGTTCCTTTTGCCACTTAAATCGACGTTTTTCTAATAAAAGTGTTTTAGAAACAATCAAAAAAGTGATTGCTTTCAAATTTTTAAGTTTTGGTGGAAAACTTAACAAAATAATTAACTTTGCGCTTTTTTTTAAAAAACGGTTAAACATATTATCTTACCATTTTAAAAGTTTAAAATGTTTTCGTATAATTTAATTTTGAGAGTTGAGAGGAATATCCAAACTGAACAATGTTGATATTCTATAAATAAAATAATAAAAATCGGATGTGGTCATGCCCATGACTTTATCATACTTTATTAAATATTAAAAATAATTTTAATAATAAAAGGAAAAAATATTTTCCATTAACCAATGTGACCTAAAATCTATCAGTTCTAAGTCTAAATATAAAGATACAAAATCCCAACTTTAGTTTTGAAATTCTCATTAGTTTTAAAATATTTAATAAAACTAATAATTAAATTAAAACATTTTTAAATTTTAAAATTGCTTCCATGAACCAATTTTATCCAAAATTTAATCAGCTCAATTCCTGCCATAAACATAACAAATCTCAACTTTAGTTTTAAAAATCTTGTTAGTTTTAAAATATTAAATAAAGACTAATATTAAATAATAAAATTTAAAATAATAAAAACAATAGCTTTTATAAACAAATTTTAACTAAAATTTAATCAGTTCTAAATCTCGACATAAGCATGCTAAATCCTAAATTTAGTTTTGAAATTCCTATTAGTTTTGAAATATTAATTAAAACTAATACTAAATAATAAAATTTAAAAATAAAAAAATAGTTCCCGTGAATCAATTTTAGCCAAAACCTAATCAGTTCTAAGTCTCAATATAAGAATACAAAATCCAAAATTTTGTTTGAAAATTCTATTATTTTTTGCTGTAGGTCGCAAAAAATTTGACACACACACACACACAGACATTTTTGAAATGGTCTTATTTTACTCAGGGACCTCAAAAGTGTAAATCCATCAAAATCTCAAATTTTTTTTCTGCACGAAAACAATACTTTCTCATATTGCATATGATAAAGTAAAAACTAGTGAAATCGGACGACCGTAGTTCTTATGCTTCTGTACAGCTACCTTTCTGGTTTACAATTAAATAATATTTTGTAATAATTTTTTATTTAAATTTATAATTGTTGTTTTCTCCTAATTTTTGTAATCTGCAAGACTAGCACACATAATTCTACATTTTTCATTGGTAACATAAATTTTTATATATGAAATTTATGCTGAATTTTATAAAGATTGCTTTTACGTAAACATTCACTTTCTTGCACCTCTGCTAAGTTCGTTTATTTATTATCAACCCAAAAAGTGCACGGCCAAAAAAATAATCTCATAATCTTGCTAACCCATTCACACCATCATACAATCACTTTATAACAAAAGTTCATCCTTGGATCATGCCTTTTGTGATTAGTTGGTTATTAAAACTTCGAACTAAGGTGATTATAGGGTGAACTTTTAATTCTCTTCGTATACGCTAGAGAAGCTAAAATAATAAATATAAGACAGCAGGCGAGGGGTCAACCGCTAGAGAAAATCGTGTACAATTAACTTCACGTACTTTACCAGTAATACACCGCACATCATCAATAATTCTCGGTACTTCATCTAATTCATCGATAGTTCATTGTATTTCACGTACTGCATCGGTATTTCAGAGACTTGCCGAGATTCCAAAATTTGAGCACTGGAGGTGTTCCACACCCCGGATCGAGTAGTTTTTTTATCTGAAGTAAACTGTAGATCTCTTCATACTTGAGCACTGGAGGGTGTTCCACAACGCCTCAGACCCCCGGATTGAGTACTTTATTTTTATCAAAAGTAAACTGAAGATTTCCCGTTGCAGAGGCACTAGAAGGTGTTCCACACCCTCCAGACCCCCGGATTGAGTAATTTATTTTTATTTTGTTGCAGAGATCTGCCTGTTGGCCTTGTTGGAGATCTTCAGTTTACTTCTGATAAAAAGTAAACTACTCGGTCTGTAAGTTCTGGGGTTTTGCAATGTTCTTCATTCAAAATTTGTGCACTGGAGGGTGCTCCACACCCACACCTCCAAACTTTTGGGAAATTTTATGTAACGCATTTATACATGCATAAGATTGCTAATAATCTAGTGCACGATTTCCTCAAATTCTTTAATTTTTATTTTTAAATTCAAACTATAAATGTGTAGTATTGCATTGTAACTTCAAATTTCCCGCCATTTCTAACTAACTAAATTTCTCTTTTATAAATATCAAAATCAGTGTGATTGCCCAGCTACAAAACTTTACTCCTAGTTGTGAATAACCCAATTTGTAATTACTACCCCAGATTTGTTGATGTTCAAGTGCAGAGGAGTACCATAAGGGTGGCTGATGAGTAAAATAAACTCACAAATTAAGCGCAAGGTAAGTTTCAGAATTATGCAATTGTATATAAAATTTTAATATCTTTGTCTTCATTGCGTCATTTCATACAAAGAAGCTGGTCAAGATACATAGTACATAAGTTGAATTTACATAAAACATACATAATAGTTAATTATGATACTTTGTTAAAAGAAAAAAATTATATTAATTTAGATAAATATAGGTTTATTTATTAGCGTTTTTATGCTATGTTCACCCAGCGAGCATCTGCCTTAAGACCATGATACCAATTTTTCTAAGTGCAGGTAAAAATATCTCAAATGAGTGAGATCTTGCCAAGATCACATTTTGACCAAAATTAATTTAATCTTTTTTTGAACCTGCTTACTGTGATCAAACCTCTATTAAAATTGCAAACAATCTATTAACCTTTATAAATAGTTGTTCTAAAAATAGAAGACACAAGAACAAACAAAATTAATCGTGGTAACTTAATCACTTTTAATCAGTGTATTAATTAATTTCGATGGCAAGATCTACCTCACCAAAGGTTATTGAAATTTGTAGAATATCCAGCGAAAAAACTTATAAACCTAAAATATTTAGAAAAATTCCAATGACATTCAAAAACAGTGGGCTAAGGTTGGAACTACATTGAATTATTCTTTATGTCGCTTTTCAATCGAGACATTTGCGCCTCCAACTATTCTGGCAACAATTTGCACCGTGGATCGAATCTTTTCCAATTTCACATTTGTGTCGATTTTAAAATTTCTCAAAATATAAGAGGCCATAATCTTCATGCTCATCATTGCATATTGTTTTCCTAAAACCCACAATTTTAGATAATCGAAAAAAAAAAAAAATTTGGTTACCTATGCAATTCCTTACACCAGCACTAAAAGGTAGATAACTGTATGGATGTCGTTTAGCAACTTCGCTTGGTAAAAATCGATCGGGATGAAATTTGTGTGGGTCAGGCCATAATTTTTCATTTCTGTGGACCATAAATATGGGCACAATTATAGAAGCGCCTTTGGAATGACGTACTCCCCTTAAAAAGTTCACGTGTTCAAATATATTAATTTGAATTAGTATAAAATACCTATATCGGTGTCTGCTACAATACTTCGGGCGATAAATGGAATACTGGAGAACAATCGCATTGTTTCTTTGATCACTCTTTCTAAATACTGCAATCTCGGTAAATCTTCAATGCAAATAGGTCTGTCACTATCACCGAACACATCCAATAGTTCTTCCACAACCTTTTCCTGATCAAATAAATAAAGTAAAATTAATAAACTTTCCCAATGAAAAATTTAAGTCGAATCGGTCAGGAGAAGTTGATAGTTCTCCTTGTTAGTTGCTGAATTTAAATTTTAACCTACCTGAATATCTTTCATTGCGCCTAAGCAAACGAAAAGGTAACCCATGGTGGTAGCCGTTGAGTCAATTGTCTGAAAAGGTCAAATGTTAATCTTGAATTTTATAAATTCTGTTATCTGTTACCGCTGCTAGGAAACCTCCAACTTCGTCCACTAATTCTTCAACAGTATAGTCATTTTCAATCGATAAAAGGTGTTCCAAAAATGGTTTTCTTTTATTGTCTGTAAATCAAAGAAAACATTATGCAACATAAGAGACCTTTTGGAGTGCCTCAAAAGTTCGGCTATCCAAGCACTCGTTTGTGCTGTTTTATCATCAACCAACTTGGTCAAGTAAATAAAAGTTTCTTACCATCAAAAGATAGGTTATCATTTTCTTGATTATAAAACTGATTGTACCGTTTTTCAATAACCTGAAATATTATAAGTAACAAATGATTGCGCCGATGAAAAATTATTAACCAATTTACCTGTTGAATGTAACTTCGAAATCCATGTATAATCGCGTCTGATTCACTTGCCAATGGAGATAAACGAAATAAAAATTCTGGATGTAGCCATACTTTGAATGTTTTTTCTACAATCATCTCACCTATTCTGAAAAAGTTTTTCAAAATTTAGGTGTTTTGTAATAATCACTATGTTGTGGAGCTGTAATGTTATTGAAGCAATTTCAGTTCCATGGCTAGCGCTATATTTGAGGAAATTTTCTAAATTTTTATATCTGATGATTAGTACTGTTATAAAACATGTTAAATTATGGTCACCACATGATGAACGATTGGGATTTCAAACATTGGAAGTTTTGTAGATTGTAATATTGTTTTTAGACGAAAGTGTAATATAATATAGGGGATAGGCTTGCAGGTTGTCACCACTGCTGCATTTCGGCATTCTAGCAATGTAATAACCTAAACTCCGACTTATATCGACGTCAAAAGAGTAGTTGTCACTTTTAATCTACTTCTGAAGAGAACAGACGCAATAACACAGTGTTTGTTGAACAAAGAGCGAAATATTATTTTTTTTAAATTGAAGAATTAAAATTGTGTTTTTGTTCTGTGGTTCATAAATTGAACAGTTCTACCGGCAATTCAAGGAAAATATTTGTGATGTATCGTTTTTTCATTCAATTGACATAATCCTCACAGAATTCTAAACATAATATCATGAATTGGCAATTTTTTTTATGTACATATATTCTAAAATGATGTCAAAATGCAAGTTGCCACTAATTTTTGTGTTCACAGCCACTGAGTGCAAATAAAATTTAATAAATTTTCTAAATCAGGAGTTTTTCTACATTTCAGCAATTTTTCAAGGGGTGCCTTTTTGTGGCTTTTTACTTCCTCTTGTATGTACTATCAACAATGCGTTGATTTTCTGACGAGTTATGATCAAAAAAGCTATGGGGCCAAAAAACCTGAAAGCCTTTCCCCTACATTTATTATTTAATTTTGTAAAAAAGGACGTGGGCAAAAATTTAGAAATTTAAAATAAATTCAGTTAACCTTGTTATTATGAAATTAAATCTTATAACATGATTTTATCATAAAAGATTTTAAAAATACCTGCTTATGCCAGCGAGAAATCCAGGAGGTGGTGGTAGTTCTTCGTTTATTCCCATTATAGTTTCTGCAGTAATAATTACTATGATTAAATTTCTGCCAAGAGGCATATACAGGGCGTCCTAGATTCTCTGCAGTAGTGACGCTTTTCTAAGAGAAATTTTTAAATAAAATATGGTACCCCTATTTAAAATAGTTTTTTGAATTTCTGCTTTCAAATGACCATAGCACCGAAAGTATTAATTTTTTAGTGCAAATTCTGTATTTTTTAAAGAAATTTCTTATAAAAACCCAACGGTCGAATTCGAACAGCAAATTGAATAGGGAAAATTTTTCGAAAAACCAATAGGTTGAAAAAATTTCAGCCGTTTGAAGTAAGAAATTAAAAATTTGATTTAAAACTGGCTACCCCCAAGGGTTTGGACTTTGACAATAATTTTATTTTTAAATACCTCTTGGAAAAGTGTCTTCTATCTTCAGAGAATCTTCACGGTTGCGAAGTCATCCTGTATATATGAATTTTACAAATTTTTTGTAATCGTTTAATATTTTCGAGAAATTTATAGCGATCAAATAATTCATCATATGTAATTTACAAAAAATAACTACAGAATATTTTTATTTTTAAAAGTTTAGACCTGAGAGGCATAAAAACACACGTTTTGATTTAGTAATTATTATTTGCGACTTTTTTTTAAGACGAAAGGATTTAAACAAAACCTCATTTTGGAACCGCCATGTGCCAGCCACACATTTTCCACTTAATTTGCACTCCAAGTTCAAAACAGGTCAACTTGAATAGATAATTGTCATGAATATAAATAAATAAATGATCCTAAACAAATGTACTAAAAAAATTTGAAAATCACATAAGATATCAATCAGGTTCTGTTTCAAACTCGGCAACCGTTTGACGTCAATCGAAAAAAAAACAGCAATAAAAAACAACCCAAATAATAATTTTGAAGCGGCTTGAATATTAACACGAGTACGCATAACGAGTTCCAACGGTGGAACATATTGTATGATTGATAGCTTATTGAAATTACTAACTTACCAAGTACTATATCCAAGGAATACGCGGTGATGAATTGATCCATATCGAAGGATTTATTTTCGGGAATATTTTTTTCCATGTAATCCAACATTAAGTCGCTATGTTTCACAAAAACATGAACAAACGAATCCAAAATTTTCTGGTTCATCGTAGGATTAATTAGTTTTCGATTTTTCTTCCAAATTTTTCCTAAAAATTAAATAAAAATAAGAAATATTTAAAAATTACAAGTTGAATGAAATTTGAAAATTTTCCAACTTATATTTTAGTCTAGGATCCCGTTGCGCATAAGTAGTTTCGTCTTTTCAAGAGAAAAGAAAAGTTGAAAAATTTTCAAATTTCATTCTTTTTAAAATATTTTATTCAACATATAATTTCACAAGTTAATAAACATTTACAATCATTTAAAAAATTTGCTATATTTAAATTTTAAATTACAATCTTTTTTTTATAATGATAAATTTCATGTTACAAAATAACAAGTTTGATTTGTTTCAAAATTAATATCATACGTAGTATCACCAAAATACATATAAAAAATAAATTTTCTTGCCTGGAGCTACAATCAAACTATTCCCTAAAATAGCTTTAGCTAATTCGTATCGTTTTTCTTTATCTAAACAGTTTTCGCTGTTTAGCACAATTTTTAGGTGCTTGGGATCAGATAGCACAACAATGGGCACTCTAAATATCCACGCTGCAAAGGTTGACCCGTACAAATGGCAATATTTCGAAAAATTTCCTATAATAACTGAAAAAATTACATAGATTTGTAATAAACTTTTAGTTATTTTAAGGTTTTTACCATCGATTGTATGAAACTCATAGGCAATACCGATTAAAGGTATTGTTTTTGGTCCTGGAAATTTCGCAAAAAATTTATAAATTTTTCTGTATTTTACGCGATCGTGAATAATTAGTAACACAATAAGGGCTAACACAAGAAAGAACGCGATCAACATTTTTGTTACACGAAATTATAACTTGATACTGCTGTTGTCCAACAAATACTAATCGCGCCTATTGCAAAAAGCTGTTCCTATTTCATAAAAGCTCGAATATTAGCATTGAGGTTTGCGTTAATCGAACCATTGCCTATAACATTTTTTATTTTGAAAATCAAATTTGCATTTGCTATGTTAGTGTTTATTTACACTGATGATATTTTCATAAATTAGCGTTGGTTAATAGGTAGTTAGCTCTAGTTAACATAAAATTCAATTTTTTTATTGTTCCAGAATATTTAAATTATATAAATACTAACTAATATTTCTAGTAAGTAACTTTTTGTTTGTTGTGGAAACTAATACCCCCCTCACGGAGAATTAATTAATTTTTTTCAAAAGTCAATGGTTTTGCGTCGATAACTTAATAATTTATATAATATGTAATTATATTTACATGTTGCGTTGCGACACTTGCATTGATTATTTACATAAACAATAATTTGTTTTAATGATTATTAAATTCTATGTCTATAATATAGTTGCTCAATAAATTATTCATCCACTCTGAAAACTTAATATTTATTGAAATATTTTATTAAAAACTCTAATTTCTTTTATTTAATTTTTAATATATTAAGTTATACTTGGCAATTGATAACATAAAGAAAATATTTCAGAAAAATTTCTTGAGAAGACACAATTCTAAGAAATAGAACGTAAGGACGTAAATGCATGCTCAACAATTATTCATCCACAAGCATATTAGACCTTAGTTATCAAGTTTCTACAATTATTTTTTTATAATGATTTAAACAATTGCTTAGAAGCATAATAAACAAGAATTGCTTGCATTAAATAATTCTACTTGGTATTTTGCTAAGATGGATCCCAAAAAGCGAAACTACATAGTATTGAAGAAGGAAATTAATTCTTAAATTACTTTGTCAGGAAAATCTATGCGAAAAACGGTAAAAATCGTTAACAGAAACCATTGTACAGTGCAGTACATAATAAATAAATTTAAAATGAAGGAAATCTTGCAAATAAAGCCAGTCGAGGGAGGAAGTGTTGTTACGAAAATTTAACATTTTCAAACAAATCCTAAATTAAATTCAATAAATATTTAAAATTATTGAATTTATAATGGAATGTTTTCGAACATTATCGCTAACTCCGAGATTGAAACGTCATATGGCATGATATTTTTCCATCACATGGTCAGGCGTAAGAGAAGAGCGCAGGCGTAGTAGATTAGGGCGGTGAAATTGGACTAGTCCAAGGGGTCTAGATTGAGATCTGAGCGAGTGCAGACGTTTTGAAAAAATTGCGAAGGCAATTTTTATCAGTCGCTAGATATTAGTAGTGTCATAACTTCCAGTAGTAGGTGTCAGGCACTAAACGCATTTTGTTTTCCGATCGCGTGAGCGGATCATTCCTTATGAAAGTGGAATTCGTTTCAATGGTGAAAATTTTGATGTTGGTTTAACGCGCCATATTGAACAGCTGATATTTCGTCGTCGCAAATCGCTGCGAAACTTTATCGTGTTTGCGCAGCTCATGTTATCAATTGACGTCACAGTAATTGTTTACACCAAGTTCCTGTTACGATCGTGGTAGTGATATTTTTATTTGGATTTTACCACGACAGCTTTTGATGGGTGTTTGCCATCAGTACACTCGATCTTTCCTTTGTGTTCACCGAGGTTCCAAGGAGGAACATTTAAGTGCACCTTCGTCTGGCGGAGATCATCCAGCAGCTCATACCATCCGATTGGAAGTGTCCTTTAGGTGTGCGTAGTGCGTGCGTTAATTTGTGCGGTAGTCAGATCCTAAGGATTCGAAAGCAGTTTTAAGGGTCCTACTTGTCGACTTCACATCCTGTAAACTTACGTTTGTACAAACGGGTAAGTCTTTATATTTACCTTTATTAACTGCGTTGTATCCGCCTCAGTATATTTTGAGGATCCGAAAGAATCGGATCGATTATTTTAAGTACGTACTGCGTGATACTGTCACTTTCAATCCTGCCAATTGCTAAGGGTTGGTTGTGTAAATTTTTGATCTCAACGATCAGTTTGTTGATTTTTAATAAAACTTTATTTGATTTGTTCGACTGGGTTTTATTGCTGGAGAGTCCCTAGTAACTGGATCTGCGACTCTAGCGTCCGCTGGAGAAGGCTAGTTTTTAACATCGAGGCTTCACAAATATAAATTTTGTGAGAAAAGGTTGCTGGCCCTTCTGGCAATCAATCTTTTCTTCAGTGTATGCTGACACCAAAGACTAAGAATTATATTATGAAGCAAATTAAGTGTAATCCTAAAACAAGTGGGTCAAAATTGATTACAGAGGTTTAAAATATTATTGGTAAACACATTTCTACCAAAACTGTCCGTAAAGTCCTTTAGAAAGTAGGGTATAATGGTACAATTGCACGCAAGAAACCATTTGTATCGAAAGTTAACAGAATTAAAAACTTTAGTTTGCGAAAAATATGTAAATGATGTAAAGTATCGAGTTCTGGAAAACAGTTATTTTTAGTGATGAAAATAAATTAAACATATTTGGTTCTGATGGAAAACAGATAGTGTGGATAAAACGGAATACACAGTTGAACTAAGAAAATTTATGCTCAACTGTAAAGCATGGGTTTGGAAACGTGATGGTTTGGGGTGCAAGGGTGCAAATGGAGTTGAAAACTTCAATTTATCGACGCTACCATGGACAAGTTTCAATATTTGAACATTTTAAATAAAAATTTAAAACCTAGTATCGATAAATTGGGCTTACAAAACGTCTATTGGTTCCAGCATGACAATGACCTCAAGCATTCCCTTTATATTGTAAGGAATGGTTGCTCTATCATGTAAGGAGACACCTTAAAACCTTTCCCCAGTCACCACTTCTCAATCCTAATCAGAATTTGTGGCAGGAATTAGAAGGAAAAATATGGCAGAGGTCCATTTTCTCAATAGAAACCCTGAAAACGTTATTTTGGAAGAATGGCAAACAATTTCCGAATCCACAACTAGAAATTAATAGAATCCATGCCACGACGCTTAGAAACTGTTATAGCTGCAAAGGGATACCCTACTAAGTATTAATTTATTAAATAAAAGCAAAACTTGTAAGCTTTCTAGTAGTGGGTGAATAATTGATTGGGATTGTTTTACTTAATTTTGTTTTGTTTATTAGATTAGTGCCTTTGAATTAAATTTTTTCATTATTTTTTGTTTATATTTATTGCAAAGCATGCTTTAATGTATTAAAATTAAATAAATATAATTCGCCATTATTTGTAGAAGTTATTGCAATAATTTGTAAGTTTTATGTAGTGGATGAATAATTTGGTGAGCCACTGTATAACAACACCACCACTGCGGCGCTAGTGTCGCACCTTTGACAAAATTGTACCCTACAACCTAAGACGTTATCATTCCGGCTAGAAGGCTTGCATCTTAAAGTTAGATCCCACTTTGAAAGAATTGTGACGTATATTACGACAACAGCAGCCAATAATGCAGAAATTTTAAATTCACTTCTAATAAAAATAAATTTCATAAACAGGGGAGTTTCCGGGGATATTTCAAACCCCCCAGGAAACACCAGTGTAGAGGGGCAGAACATAAATTGTTTGAAAACTATGCAGAAGCTTAATGGTAGTACCACTTTAGTTTTCTTCAACCTCCAAATTCCTCAATCACAATCTTTCATTTTATATTCTTGATATGTCCTCTAGCTTACTTGCACTTTTTATGAATCATTCCTAACTGCTAATTTTATTTTTCAGAACTACGCAAAATTTTTCGTACTTTGTTGCTAGTGTCGTAATTTATGTTCTAGACGGTTCTAGGAAGTTCACTTAATACTTAGATAATCCATTTAACAAACAATTGATTTCGAAGGGAAGCGGGAAAGACACGTTCACACGAGTAAGCCGTATAATAATGCGTACACTACCGCTCAAAAGTATTTTCCCACCCTATAAATTCAATATTTTTCATAGAGAGACGTAGAGGAACAAGGAAGGTTTTTATAATGTAAATAAACAAAAAGGTTACAAAATAGAAATTTTATAAAATATTTTTTTCATCAATGTACTCACCCTTATTATTAATAATAGCAGCACATAATCTAGACATTTTTTTGATTAATTTATCCAACTGAATTGCAATTGACTTTTGTAATTCTTGCTTCAAAGTTTCCCCCATAGCTTCAGCTAATTCATTCAGCTTCAGCTTCAGCTTCTTAACTAATCATAACTTTAAGAGGTTTTTCATTTCCTAAATTGTCCAAATATACCCTGCACAGCTTGGAGGTGTGCTTGGGATCGTTGTCCTGCTCAGATGCAAAATTTGAGTTGCAGATGATAACATTTGACTTTATAGATTATTTTAGTAATCTTCTTTTTGCGTTATACATACCTTCAACTCTGAATATATTGCCATCTTAATTCCCACCGAAACACCCCCATACCATGACGGACACTCATCCATGTTTCGCTGAAGGCATTAAACATTTTTCGGATACTCTTTCTGGTGAGAGTTAAGCTACCGGGAATTGAAAATACACCTTTTCCTATAGAAATGGCTTTACCAAACGAAAGAAGAAAAAAATACAAGCTTTTTGAAGGCAGGATGAACTTAGTCGGACTTGTAATAAGGCCACAATTTAATTTTGAAAATTACAATCTTCCCATAAGAAATACATGCATGTAAATGCATTATTGCGACATATTACGTCATTATAGCAAACATCACCAGTCCGCGTGCTGTAGGTGAGCCAACAGTAACTAGCGGTGGAGAACTAATGATTCCCAAAAACGCGTGGCAGGGGCACCTATGTTAAAACCGCCATTGATGAGAACTATTAAAATGAATAATCTTTTTTCTATGTTTTTTTATTAATCTCCTCAGTTAATACTACAGATCATAAGTTCGCAAATTTATCTAGTACAATTTTAGTATACCTGGGGTGCTCCACACCCCTCAGACCCCCCGGTCTACAGAAATTGAGTTGTAAACTGAAATACTGTGGAAGTTTAAAGCTGAATAAATTATTACAAAATATAAATATTATTTCAAATTTAAGTAACAAATTTCAAAAGTCCGAGCTAGAAAATATGGTTCCACAACCCAGGGGGGGGGGAAGTCTGAGAAGTGTGGAACACACACCCACACTCACTCAAATTGTAATAGTTATATTTCTAAATTTAAGGGCTTCGGTATAAGTGATTAATAGAGAAAATTTAAGACAGTGAGCAATGCTTGAGAGGGGGTATTAATTATCACCCAGTACATGTCATCGTTCCCAAGAATAATTTGGAAATATTCCGAAAGTAAAATGGCATTCATTACGACTGTGTAAAAACTTTCTTACTCCCCTCCCCCAAATTAAGCAGAATATGGTTTGATGTGATATTTTACGATAACCCAATTCTTCAGGCTCATATTTTAACAACATATTTAAGTAATTAACTTTACTCAACACAGTTTTAAAGTTTTTACAAAACACACAGTTTTAGAAACTGGGGGGGTGTGGGTACATTAAAATTGTTAAAGTAAAATTGCGAACTTTGGGTTTCAGTATCAAGTGATCGATAGAGAAACTTTTTAAAACAACATAAAATGCAAGAGGCGACAGCGACAGAAGAGTCAGGGAGTTGGGAGGAAGAGTTCTGAATATTCCCAGTATGTGTCATGTGGGAGGCCGGGGCACCTAGTTTAAAATTCGACATTGTTAAAAACTATTAAAAAAAGTAGAAATTACATTTTTATATTTCTTTTATGAATCTTCATTAATACATCATAAGTTTGCAAGTTTACCTGGCACAATTTTAATATACCTGGGGTGCTCCACACCCCCCAGACCCCCCGGTCTGTAGCAGTTGCATTGTAAACTGAATAAATTATTACAAAATCAAAAATAATAAAAATATTTTTTCCAACTTAAGTAAAAGTCTTAGGCTATAAAACCATCAAAACATTTAGTAATAATTTAATGAGCTTTAAACTTCAACGGGGATTTCAGTATACAATTTACTGCGGATCGGGGGGCACATTAAAATTCTTCTTCTCTTCTTCTACTTTCGGTTAGGGATAACTCTGTATGCCCAGATCTGTTTTACTTAACAGTAGCATCGGCGATATTCCGAAGCCACTGTTGGTACCAACAGTGAGGATTACTTGCTTTACCTCTGAAGTAGCTTGCTAGGCTTACACTATTTTTTATTGTTAATGCTGGCAATTCATCAATATAAGAGGATCATCGTCTTTACGTGCCTTCCGAAGCACATTAAAATTATATTAAATAAATTTACGGCTTTCGGCATTAAGTGATCCATACAGGAACTTTTTAAAACAACATAAAATACAAGAGTGTGCGCTCTTCGCTCCGGTCGCTACAAGCTGTTTTGACACACACAACTATGTTAAGACTCGGATTCACCTTAAAAGTGTATTTTTTCCGAAATTTGTTGGCCGATCATAAATTTTATTTTTAATAATATGTTAATTAGACCCTCACTTTTATAATTTGTTGAAAAAACCGAGATTCTGGTATCTTTACTGTGGACACAACCTATTTTAATATCGATGGGCGGGGTTACAGTTCAAAGACCTAATGAGAAAATTGCATTGTAAATAAATTTTAAAGCTTTTTTCTAAAATTTGTGAACCGTCCGCAGATTTTATTTTTTATACACTAATTAAACCCTTATCTTTCATAATCCACTTTAAAATGGTAAAATCCGATTGGAGAATTTTAACTGTAACCCTCTTTCCTCTACTGCTCTGTTAATAAAAGTTCTTCGTTTGCTACTATAAAGTTCAAATTTTGATCCGTCGCTCCATAGGATGTTTTTCCACTGCTCAATTGCCCAATTTCGTCCATTGCAGTCTCTTCTTGTTATTAATTGTGCTAAAATAAAATTTTTATCCGCCATCTGACCATGAAAACCTGCTGCTTGTAGTCTTTGTTTAACGGTATTTGCACTTACTGGTTTTACCCTCCGTAAATTAAGATCCGCTGTTATTTCCCGTGTAAACCTAGGAATTACTTGAATCAATTTTTAAATAAACTCAACAAGTGGAGAAGCAAAAAGCTGATATGGAATTCAAAGCTTTACTTTATTTTAATTAATTTAAAAAATGTATTTAGGGGTTTTACTTAAAATTTTTTTTAGAAAATCAAAAAAAGCTTCAGTCTGAAAAATTTTTTTGCACACATTTTAAATTAAGAACTTATGTCATCGAGGTGCAAAGAGCCGAATTTAACACTTGGACACATGGATGTTAACGCTTATCCGTGTCAGCTATTGTAAATTAATCCTGGCTACGCCTCGTTATTTTTGAGAGCAACTATAAGGCGAAGAGTACAATAGGTAGTTTAAAATATTAAAAAACTTTATTATAGCACCTCCGTTACTAAGTTACAATTCACATCGTTTTTCAATCGAGATGTTTGCTCCTCCTATTATTTTCGAAGCGACTTGCACCGTAGATCGGATATCTTCCAATTTGATATTTGTATCGATTTTATAATTTCTCAAAATGGAAGCCGCAGTTACCTTCATACTCATCATTGCAAATTGCTTTCCTAAAACAATATTTTAAGCAGGTACTTGAAGAGAAGTAAAAAAACTTGTTCACCTATGCAATTTCTGACACCGGCACTAAAAGGTAGATAACTGTATGGATGTCGTTTAGCAACTTCGCTTGGTAAAAATCGATCGGGATCAAATTTAAGCGGGTCGGGCCATAATTTTTCGTCCCTGTGAACTGAAACTACGGGCACGATTACGGAAGCGCCTTTTGGGACGATGTATTCCCCTTAAGAAAGTTCATGTGTGTTAGTTTAGAAATAAATGAAAAAATGAAACATTTACATTTATTAGTTTGAATTAATATTACCTATATCGGTGTCTCCTACAACACTTCGAGCAATAAATGGAACACTGGTGAACAACCGCATCGTTTCTTTGATTACTCTATCCAAATATTGCAATTTCGGCAAATCTTTAGTACATATAGGTCTGCCACTATCACCCAATACCTCCGATAGTTCTTCCACGACTTTTTCCTAACCAAATTCGAAGTATAATAATAGAGAGGAAACTTACTAAACTTACAAGGAAGGGCTATAAACTTCACATTACCGAATTGTTTAATTTTTTATTTCAGTTGCGAGAAAATCGATTTCGAAAAATTTAGGTCAACTCGGTTAGGTCAGGTTGATAGTTCTCCTTGTTGAGAAACCTACCTGAATATCTGGCAAGGCGCCTAAGCATACGAAAAGGTATCCTATGGTAGCAGAAGTTGAAGAGATTGCCTGAAAATGAAAAAAGTTAACCTTAAATTCCTAAATTCTGTTATCCATTACCGCAGATAAGAAACCTCCAAGTTCGTCCATTAATTCTTTAATCGTATATTCATTGTTAATCGACAAAAGGTGCTCTATAAATGGCCTTTTAATATTGGCTAGATTATTGGAAAGTTAAAAAAAAATTATAAAAAGTATACAAAATAAATTAAAATTTTCTTACTATCAAAAAAGACGAGATTTTTATCTTGACTATGAAAATGGTGGTAACGTTTTTCAATAAGCTAAAATTTTTACAAATTATTGCGTCGATGAAAATTCGTTCTCTTACTTTTTTTATGTATGCTTGAAATCTATTTATTATAATAGACGATTCACGTCCCAATGGAGACAAACGAAATATGAAATCTGGATGCAGCCACACCTTGTATGTCTTTATTGTAATTATTTGACTAATTCTGAAAAAGTTTGTTGAAAAATTATTGCTGGGATCAAGTCGCTACTTTACGCTTGAGTCAATATAAGATCCTTGTTCGTGATGTTATGTTATATGTATTTTTATATTATAAATGGCAATCTAAATAAATCTACACTATGATCAGTTCCCGTTCCATGGCTATCGCTATTTTCACATACAAAGAGTTAAAAATTAATTCTGTTAATTGATTTAGATTCAGGATTTTATGCTCTAAAACTTATATTTAAAAGTTTTTAGCCTGAAATAATTTGGATAGCAGGGATATAGCAAAAGGATAATTCTACACATCCAGCCTACAGCAATTTAGTATAATATAATTTATGACATACCACAATAGCCTTAATCGATCTATTTGTGTGCCTGTTTTATTAAATTGCAATTTTATAGTGGAAAGTAAAAAATACCTGGTTATGTCAGCGAGAAATCCAGGAGGTGGAGGTAATTCTTCATTTATTCCCATTATAGTTTCTAGTAAGAAATACCACGATTAAATTTCTATCAAAAGATAAATAGTTCACATATATAAAAAAAATTAGTTTTATTTCAAAGTTCAACACCGAAATTACTTTCTTGCCAACCGATAAAAAATATTTCTCGTTGTAATTGAAAACATGCAAAACCGCAACAAATTACGCCGGAATTTTATATTATCTCTTCTTCTCTTCTTCTTTAACTTCTTTTAGATCCGTTGATTTGTTTATTTAACCCGCAGTAACCTCAGCGGAGTTCCGAAGCCAATATATTTATATTAAATACTCTGCTGAAATAATTTAGAAATAATTTTTAATGATATTTACCAAGTAATGTATCCAAGGTATACGACATCATGAAATTGTCCAAATCGAAGAATTTACTTTTGGGAATATGTTTTTCCATGTGCTCCAACATTAGATCGGTATGTTTTACAAAAGTATGAACAAATGAATCCAAAATTTTTTGGTTCATAGTAGGATTAATTATTTTTCGATTTTTTTTCCATATACTTGCTGAAAATTTAAAAATTAAACTGTAAAATTTAATTGGTTGAAAACGATTGATAACTATTATACAGGGCGTCCCGTGACCGTATAGAACCTTTGAGGTGATGATAAGGAACACTTTTCTTAGACAAATTTTCAAATGAAATTTCGAGACTTGAGACAAAAGTTTTATTTGAAAATTTGTTTTAGAAAAGTGTCCTTTATCACCACCTCAAAGGTTTTCCACGGTCACGGGGACACCTTGTGTATGTTTATTATTTGCCCTCGAGTCGGGGTTTTATGTTAAAACCACGGAAAAGTTCATACAAAAATATTGAATGTTTCCATTTCTGATTTAAATTCCTCTTTTAAGACGTAAGATTTTAAGAAAATAAAAGATGCTGTAATTTTATATAAAAGTTGAGGTTCATAAATATTTCTGTTTGATTTGATGTAGATCGAATTCTTATGTAAATTTCAAATTAATCGTTTTTAAATGCTAAATTACCCAAATCACGAATTTGTCTCATTTCAACATTTCCTCCTTTTAATTAATTTTAGAACTACTATATTCGATAAAAGATAAACAAATCTTGCCTGGAGCTATCAGCAAACTATTTCCTAAAAGATCCTTAGCTAATTCGTATCGTTTTTCTTTATCTAAACAGTTCTCGCTGTTGAGTACAATCTTGAGGTGTTTAGGATCAGATAATACGACAATGGGCACCCCAAATATCCACGTTGTAAAAGTTGATCCATATAAATAGGAATATTTCAAGAAGCTTCCTATAATAACTAAAAATAAAATACAAAATCGGTTAATCGATTTATCGACGTTCCATTCTGAAATTTTACCATCGATCGAACGAAAATCATATGCAATACGCATCATAGATATAGAATTTGGTGCAGGAAATTTTTCCATAAGTTTATAGACTCTTTTGTATTTTATGCGATCGTGGATGATTAGTAACGCAATAAGAGCCAACACAAGAGCTATCGCGAGCAACATTTTTATACACGAAATTATATTAACTTGATGCTGGAGTTGTTTTACAAATACTAAATGTATATTTTACAAAATTCAGCATTGCATAATACCTAAATATTTTTATTATTTAAAAAAAATTAATTTTAAGATCAAGGTAAGTGAGTTTTAAGGTTCCATTTTGCTACAATAACATTCAAATGTCAAGTCTTTCAAATTACTTCACGAAGGAAACAATCCGAAAACCGAACTACAAATTAATGGTTTTTGATAATTAATCGTTCAGAAGGTCAACGTGAAATGCGAGTGACCGCGAAAATAATTTAATTACACTACTCTTCACATACATATCACTTTGCAATATTTTGGGTCCATTACTTAGTCCCACTTTCAGAGTTAATATTTTGAGTCATAACGCTCATAGACCTAGCACCCGCTAGCGTCCATAAATTATAATTAAGCTAGTTTTTTATTGCTTTTTTTCGAATAGCTAGTAGTTGATATAACAGGCTACAACTCTCGGTTAGCAATTTTTTTTTGAAGAATTAATTTCTTAAATTTCAAGTAAATTTTCTTTAACATTTTTAGTTTTGCATACTTTAAAATAACAAAAAATTGACGAATGTCTGATTTTTTCACCTAGAGAGGGTTGACCAATGACCAAAAATGTGTACACCAATTTGCATTTACAATAATTTGCAAAAAATTGCAAAAATTTGTAAATAATTTCAAAATTTACAAATAATTTTAAATGTGCAAACAATTGCAGAAATTTACACAGATATTTGCAAACAATTTCAGACATTTGCAAAAATTTACAGTCACTTGCAAAACCTTACAGGAATTTCTAAAAATTTACACACATTTGCCAAAATTTACACACATTTGCCAAAATTTACACACATTTGCAAAATTTTAAAACATTTGCAAAAATTTACACAGTAATTTACAAACAATTTCAGACATTTGCAAATATTTACAGTCACTTGCAAAAACTTACAGGCATTTGTAAAAATTTACACACATTTGCCAAAATTTACACCCATTTACAAAATTTTGAAACATTCAAAAAATTTACAACATTTGCAAAAATTTACACAGATATTTGCAAACAATATCAGATATTTGCAAAGATTTACAGTCACTAGCAAAAACTTACAAACATTTGCAAAATTTTACACACATTTGCAAAAATGTACACAGTAATTTACAAACAATTTCAGACATTTGCAAATATTTACACAGTAATTTACAAACAACTTCAGACATTTGCAAAAATTTACAGTCACTTGCAAAAACTTACAGGCATTTGTAAAAATTTACACACATTTGCCAAAATTTCCACCCATTTGCAAAATTTTGAAACATTTAAAAAATTTACAACATTTGCAAAAATTTACACAGATATTTGCAAACAATATCAGACATTTGCAAAGATTTACAGTCACTAGCAAAAACTTACAAACATTTGCAAAATTTTACACACATTTGCAAAAATTTACACAGTAATTTACAAACAATTTCAGACATTTGCAAAAATTTACATTCACTTGCAAAAACTTACAGGCATTTGTAAAAATTTACACACATTTGCCAAAATTTACACACATTTGCAAAATTTACAAACATTTTGAAAACTTGCAACATTTACAAAAATTTACACAGATATTTGCAATGAATTTCAGACATTTGGAAAGATTTACAGTAACTTGCAAAAACTTACAAGTATTTGCAAAAATTTACTCAGATATTTGCAAGTAATTTCAGACATTTGCAAATATTTACAGTCACTTGTAAAAACTTACGGGTATGTATTTGCAAAAATTTACACACATTTTCCAAAATTTACACAGATTTACAAAATTTGCAAACATTTTAAAAATTTGCAACATTTGCAAACAATTTCAGACATTTGCAAAGATTTACAGTTAATTGCAAAAATGTACACATATTTGTAAAAATTTACACATATTTGCAAAATTTGCAAACAGTTTCAAAATTTGCAACATTTGCAAAAATTTACACAGATATTTGCAAACAATTTCAGACATTTACAGCCATTTGCAAAGATTTACAGGCATTTACAAAAATTTACACATATTTACAAAATTTGCAAACATTTGCAAAATTTGCAAACAATTGCAGAAATTTGCAAAAAATTAGAAATTATTTACAAAATTATGTACACCAAATATACCAGGTGGTCAACTCCTCGCGTAGAGATATTTCTTAGATGATCTACAAAACAACCAGAAATATGATTGGCTATTTCGTTAATTTATCTAATAGATGAATTATCTAAAAGATATCTTTAGGTGAAGAAATCGAGCATAACAGTTGTAAAGGTTGTCATGGGCACACGACAATTGAAAAGGTACAATAGGTAGATTAAAAATATAAATCTTCTTTAAGAAGTGTGAGTAGCAAAACCTTTAATAAAAAAATATTATTGATCAAATAATAAATTATATATTATTAATAAAATATTAATAAAGGTAAGTAATATTTCTATAGTTGAAAAGACTATTACCAGATTCACCTGATAAATTATAATATTTTACGGCCATTTCCATAAACTTAATCTATGTATAAATATAAATTTGTTAACACATTAAATATATTATTTTAAAATGTTATAATACGAATACTAGGTAAGGTTCTTAAAATTCTAAACACTGATTAAACTAAACTCTAAAAAGCATCTAAAACAGCCGAATTCCAAACAGTGACGAAACAAGGTCCAGGACAACTCTGGAGCAGAAGTTTTATAATGCCTCTAAAGCAACACTGAACTCTTTCCAGACTGAAATGGAAGTTCCGTCCCTGAATTCAGAAAATTTTATAAAAAACATCATGCTAAAGTATAAGTAGTACCTCCGTTACTAAATTACCCTTTGTATCGCTTTTCGATTGAGATATTTGCTCCTCCAATTATTCTCGCAACAATTTGAACCGTGGATCGAATATCTTCCAGTTTGATATTTGTATCGATTTTAAAATTTCTTAAAATATAAGACGCCGTTACCTTTATGCTCATCATTGCATATTGTTTTCCTAAAACATAATTTTAGATATTTGAAAAGAAATAAAGGAATTTGGTCACCTATACAATTCCTGCCACCGGCACTAAAAGGTATATAGCTGTATGGATGTCGTTTAGCAACTTCACTTGGTAAAAATCGATCGGGATCAAATTTGAGAGGATCGGGCCATAATTTTTCGTTTCTATGGACTGCAACTATAAGCACAATTAACGAAACGTCTTTTGGAACTATGTATTCTCCTTAAAAAAAATGTTGTCGTGTGAATATACAAACATGCTTTTATTTTAACGAATTACCTATGTCAATGTCTTCGACAACATCACGAGCGATAAATGGAATACTGGAGAACAATCGCATCGATTCTTTGATTACTCTTTCTAAATACTGCAATTTTGGTAAATCTTCAATGGAAACAGGTCTGTCACTTTCACCGAACACATCCAAGAGTTCTTCCACGATTTTGTCCTAACCAAACATAATTATTGTAAATCGGGAATAAAATGACAAGAAAAGGTTTGTTTAAAAGTGGGGTTTAACTTTCCCTATTGTTTAAATTCTACACTTCCTGAAACTTCAAATAATTGGAACTAACAAGGAGAAAATAGTAATTTCACAGTTAGATACTACTCTTATTTTTTTTAATTTAAGCCCACAAACCCACCTGAATATTTTTAAAAACACCCAAGCAAATGAAAAGGTACCCCATGCTGACAGAAGTCGTGTCAATTGCCTAAAAAACAAGATTACAGTGATATAAAATCTATTACTATTCGTTACCGCTCCTAAGAAAACTGAAACTTCGTCTTTAATTCTTCAATTGTATATTCATTTTCAACTGATAAAAGGTGGTCCAAAAACGGCTTTCTGTTACTGTCTATAAGCAAAAAAAATATATTGGTTTTAGGTAAACCAGATAAAAGAAAATTTTCTTACCATCAAAAGATACGTCATCACTATTCCGACTATGAAATTGGTTGCACCGTTTTTCTATAATCTAATTTGCAAGATTACTTACAAAAACTTACTAATTAACTAACTTACTTTTTTGATGTAAGTTTCAAATTTATGTACTAATTTATAGCCTTCACGTCCCAATGGAGACAAACGAAACATGAGGTCTGGGTGGAGCCATACTTGGAATGTTCTTTGTACAACAATTTGAGACATTCTGAAAAAGTTTGTTTTGAAAAGAAAAATGGCTCCAATTCCATTTATTAGGCATAAATTTTTAATTTTATCTAACAACTGTGAGGATGATGAAAAACGGTTAGCCAAATGCTAAGTCTAATTTCAGATCTTTGTTGATGATGATGATGATGCAAACAAAGATAATAGAAAAGGTAGACAACATCAGAGAATGAGTGATCTGGTTAATTTTTTCTTCATATACAAAAGCGTTGGTCATCTCTCCAGCTCTTATGACTATTATATTACTTTTCCGTTTCCAAAGTAACAAAATCTTATTATAAAAGATAATAAAAATACCTGGTCATGTCAGCTAAAAATGTAGGAGGTCGTGGTAGTTCCTCATCTATGCCCATTATAGTTTCTATTAAGAAGTAATTAAATCACCATTAAAATCTATATTAACCCCCTTTGTCCGAAAATAAGAGTCTCATTTAAAAAATTAGGTTTCTTTATTTATTAGAAGTAGAAAAATAAAAAAAACGGATCAAGTCTTCTTTTAATCGATCCTCGGATCACGCAGATCCGTGGATCAAGTTCGGTTATAGGTTGGTTTTTAAATTTTTAACCATCACTGAACTTGATTCACGGATCAACGTGATTTACTTCCGTTATAACAAGTTCTGGTTTTTCAATGATCAGTAAAACTTTTATTTTTTTTGTTTTTAATATTCCTTAATCTCTAACATTGATCCTTAGTCGAGAATAACAATATTAACATAAAAGGCAAATTGTTGTCCTTATATTCGGACGGAGGGAGTATTATTTAATTACGATTTATTTTGAGTTAATAAATAAAATACTACATTGGTATGCTTTTAAAAAACCACCTCGAGATACACTTTCAAATTCGACAAGATGGAAAATTGTTTAACTTACCAGTTACTATATCCAAGAAATACTCCATGACGAAACCGTCCAAATCGAATAATTTATTCTCGGGAATATGCTTTTCCATGTGCTCCAACATTCGGTGGCTATGTTTAACAAAAATATGAACAAAGGATTCCAACACTTTTTGGTTCATCGTAGGATTAATTAATTTTCGATTCTTTTTTCATAATTTCGGTGAAAATTTGTCAAATAATTTCATTTATCTTCTCAAAAGCTGTGAATTGATAATTTTTTTTGGTAAAAATAAATTTTAATTGATTAAAAAACCAAAGATTTTCGTTCATTTTTAATAAATCAGGAGAAGTTTTTTCGGAATGATGGACAAGGATCTGTTAATCGCTCGACGTTTTCTTCAAATTTATTTGTGTGCTGCTTCTTCGGGGCTGGAAAATTAATATTTACATGGTATAATTTATTTTACAAACCACTATGTATATGTTGAGAATTTTTTAGTCTTGAAGAAGCACATAAAGAAATTTGAGAGAAACGTCGACCGATTAACAGAATTATTGTTTTATTAATCGTTGTCCAACATTCCAAAAAACCACTCCAGGTTAATTAAATTAACTAAATCGATTTCAATACAAAAACCTTTTTTTATTATAAGATTTCCCTTTACAGTAAATCCCAAAAATAATTTATTGACGAGGTCGCATATAAAATTTAAATTTCTAATTATTATTAGTAGTTTTTGTAAATGACTCAATCTTTACCGCAAAATTACGTATACGAAATACAAGTTTGAGTTTATTTTTATATTTTTTATTTTGCGATGTCTTTCGTCATTGCTTGGAAATATAAGAAAAGTGAAAATTTTCTTACCTGGAGCTACGACTAAACCATTTCCAAAAACAAGCTTGGATAATTCATATCGCTTTTCTTTATCTAAACATTTGTCGCTATTGAGCACAATCTTGAGGTGTTTAGGGTCAGAAAGTACAACAATGGGAACTCTGAATATCCACCCTGCAAAAGTTGGTCCATACGTATGAAAATATTTCAAATAATTTCCGATGATAGCTAAAACAAGGTATAAAGTCACTCAATAAATTTTTAGCTATTTTCAAATTTTTACCATCGATTGAACGAAAATTGTAAGCAATGCCGATTAATGGTATCCATTTTATAAGCGTAGCGTAAAAATTTAAGGGGGCAGATGGTATTCCGGAAGATTTAAAATTGAAATCGTAAGGAATGGATTTCAACGAATCCTGGACGAAAATTTTTAATAAGTAATTTTTCAATTTTAAGAAATTTAAAGCTGCGATTTTCACATGAAACCGTGCCATGTAACTAAATATCGTAAATATTAGTTGTTTACATTCAAATTTATCACATTGAAAAGTTATTTTTTATTAATTTTTACATGAAATACTGCGATAATCATGTTTGATGTAGTTTAAATGGAAGTTACTTTAAATACACAATACAGCATCTGTATTCTCAATTTATTTTGGGCCAGTTCGTTATTCTTTTCGTTAATGGACACAGATTTATATGTTACAAAGCTTCCATAAAAGACTACACCTACCAATTTTAAGCATTACCGTCATCAAAAATATAAATATTATACGATATATTACTAGGATAAACTAGGACCTCTCAATTGCCTTCAAAAAATTAACTAGTAAAAAAATACATAATTATTTAATAAGATAACAGTTTTGACTTTTTACAAAATTTAATATCGACACTTTTGCTAAATGTCGCGAATTTATTTGACTAAACTTGAAAATATTTAAATCTATTTCTTATTAAAACATGTAATTTCATCGCCTTTCGATCGAGATGTTTGCTCCTCCGATTATTCTGGCAACAATTTGAACTGTGGATCGAATATCTTCCAGTTTGATATTTGTATCGATTTTAAAATTTCTTAAAATATAAGACGCCGTTACCTTCATGCTCATCATTGCATATTGCTTTCCTAAAACACAATTTTAGAAATTTGAAAAAATATAAAGATTTTAGTCACCTATACAATTCCTGCCACCGGCACTAAAAGGTATATAGCTGTATGGATGTCGTTTAGCAACTTCACTTGGTAAAAATCGATCGGGATCAAATTTGAGAGGATCGGGCCATAATTTTTCGTTTCTATGGACTGCAACTATAGGCACAATTAACGAAACGCCTTTTGGGATTACGTATTCTCCTTAAAATTTTTACTCGTGTGAATATACAAACATGCTTTCATTTTAAAGAATTACCTATGTCGATGTCTTCGGCAACATCGCGAGAGATAAATGGAACACTGGAGAACAATCGCATTGATTCCTTGATTACTCTTTCTAAATACTGCAATTTCGGTAAATCTTCAATGGAAATTGGTCTATTACTTTCACCGAAGACATCCAACAGTTCTTCTACTACTTTTTCCTAAGGATGTAAATAATAATAAATGATCAATTAACTCAAAAGTGGCCTAAACTCAAAAGTGGCCTAACTTTCCCCATTGCTTAACTGCTGGAATACAGCATGACCCACGAGAACTCGGATAAACGTTTAAAAAAAACTCATTTGAATGCAACAATTCAAAAATTTAAAAATTGATAGCAATTTACAACAACTTTATGTACATCATAAATTATAAAATTTCAAAGTGGCTTCCTTCTGCGTGGATACAGAGCTTTAAACGTCGAATGAAATTTTTGGCTGTTTTTTGTACCTCTACCCTATTTTTTAGAAAAATTCAGTGATTTTCGCGAAAAGAAAAAAGCATGTTTGTCCGCTGTTATATGTATATTTCGACGAAGACCAAGTCTTCATTTTCCGAATAGAAAAATATAATATAGGATAGAGTATTAGATTTTCTTAGGCTCTTTACCCCATATGCAAAATAATAGTTGTTATTTATTTGGTCGCTAGATAAAGTACACAATAAAAATAGTACGAAAGGAAATTATTTAAAACGAAATACAGTGATTCCTAAACTGAAACGTTCACTTAATAATATTATCTTGCATTTGAATTTTTAACGGCAAAAAAACGCACCTGAATATCTTTAAAGACACCTAAGCAAACGAAAAGGTATCCCAACGACGTAGCAGTAGTGTCAATTGCCTGAAAAGATCAAATTTTGTTTTTAAATGTCATGGTATAATTATAAATTCAATTATTTGTTACCGCTCCCATGAAAACTGAAACTTCGTCTTTTAATTCTTCAACTGTATATTCATTTTCGATGGATAAAAGGTGATCCAAAAACGGTTTTTTCTTACTGTCTACAATTCAAAAAAAATATATATTGGTTTTGCTAAACCAGATAATGGAAAATTTTTTACCTTCAAAAGCTGCGTCATCTTTATTGCGACTATGAAACTGATTGTAACGTTTTTCTATAATCTAATAGCAAGATTACTGCGTCGATAAAAATTTTCTAATTAATTAACTTACTTTTTTGATGTGAAAGTCAAATTGACGTATTAATTTAATGCCTTCACGTCCCAATGGAGATAAACGAAATATCAGATCTGAGTGTAGCCATACTTGAAATGTTCTTTGTACAATAATTTGGGAGATTCTGAAAAAGTTTGTTGACATTTAACGATTTTGTAGTATGCATTATGTCGAAACTTTTCAAAAAATAAAATGGTGCAGCTACAATTTTCGGGGTCCTTTTCTTAAGGTAGTAAGAAGAACGTCTTAAGAAAGTGTATATTATGTTCATTTGACTGATCTTTTGAAGTCATGAAAGCTTGATTTGTAATCTTATTTTAAAGCATAAAAAAATACCTGGTCATTTGAGCTGCAAATCCAGGAGGTCGGGGCAGTTCCTCATCTACACCCATTATAGTTTCTATTAAGAAGTACTATAATTAAATTTCTGTTAAAAGGTATACTATATTATTTAATTAGTATTTGGTCTGAGTTAGTAAAAAAGCACAAGAAATATGACGAAGAGATCCTTTTTTGAAAAAGCGCCACGTTCACGTATAAATGAATCATTTGGATTCTTTTCAAAGAGAAAAGCTCTCTTAATTTTTTTCCAACTTTAGTATTAAGGGTGTTTTTAACTAAAACCCAACAACCCCTTTAGACTACTTTGTAAGCAAAATTGTGAAATGCATTATTTAGGAGAAACATCAAAATAATATTTTACGGTGTTTTGTGGTACCGCATGAGAACGGTAAGAGCAAAAGATTTGCTTTTACGGCAATAAATTAGTAAAAAAAGTAGTTAAGAACTCTTCATAGGGGAGATCTAGCTTTATACGAATTAAATGACCCAATAGTATATTGGTCTGCTTCAAAACCAGTTGATTTGGGAGGAGAATTATTTAACCTACCAGTTACCATATCCACAGAATATTCCATGACCAAATCATCAAAATCGAATAGGCGATTCTCGGGGAATATGTTTTTCCATGTGATCTAACATTCGGTTGGTATGTTTAATAAAAATATGAACAAATGAATCCAAAACTTTTTGGTTCATCGTAGGATTAATTAGTTTTCGATTTTTCTTCCATAATTTGGCTGAAAATTTGTCAAAGAATTAAATTTAATTGAAATTAAAACAATATTAAATATTGAAAGTCAGTCTTGCTTGAATTAATTTAATATTTAATCCAATATACATACCTAATAATCATGTATAAATAATAGCTGTACTGATAATAAATGGTTGCTATGCAGACACATAAAAATAATTTTTTTTGTAAGTAGGCATTTTAAATAATTAAAAGAACCATTTAATTTTTTTTCTAGAAGCCTAACCTTGAATAAATGACGTAAACGCGAATAAAAAATTAATTTTGAATAATTTATTACGAAAATTATTAGCGGTTCGTGCTTAAATTTCAAATTAGAATTTCTCTTTTATGATGCAATCCTTGTTCCAAAATACTAGTTTATGTTATTTCAAGGTTTCTTCTTTTGCAATGTCTTTCGTCATTTGTAGGCTTGCAAAAATAAGAAAAGTGAAAATTTTCTTACCTGGAGCTACGACTAGACCATTTCCGAAAATGATCTTAGTTAACTGATATCGCTTTTCTTTATCTAAACATTTGTCGCTATTGAGCACAATCTTGAGGTGTTTAGGGTCAGATACCACAACAATGGGAACTCTGAATATCCACCCTACAAAGGTTGGTCCAAACGTATGAAAATATTTTAAGAAACTTCCTATGATAACTGAAAACAGGGTGAAAACAAAGTCGTTTAATAAATTTTTGGTAATTTTAAAATTTTTACCATCGATCGAACGAAAATTATAAACAACGCCAATTAAAGGTAACCCTTTTGGTCCAGGAAATTTGTCCAAGAGTTCATAGATTCTTCTGTTTTTTATGCGATCGTAGATAATCAATACCACAATGAGAGCCAACACAAGAAATAACGCACCTAACATTTTTGTTATACTAAATTATAAGTTGATTGTGTAGTGGTCCTACTCTTACTAAACTAGTCTATTGCTAAAATACGTGTTCCTTAAAAATTTGCATTAAGGTATTTGGTAAATATCTATACATACATATAACCACCTTTCACTACAAATTATTCTCATTCGATTTTTTCGCTTTTAAATCAATGCGATTTGTGTATTTTAGTGTTTTCTTCGCAAGGATTTTTTCGTAAATGAGCAATCAGTGGTGTAACTAAAAATGTAGGTACAAGTGAAACTTTCAAGAATACAATTGAAAGCGATATTACTGAAGTTTAAAGTCATGGCCCCGATTTAATAGATCGTCCAAAATCTCAATGCATTAGAAAATTTTTGTTGTGCGAAATAAAAAATTTTAACAATAAAATTGTGTTGACTACAAGAAAATTCGCGTATAGTACATAATATTACATTATTAAAAAAAATCTTTTAAAACCTTTAAGCAGAATTTCTATATTTTAATTTGTTGAATTTAATTTACAGAAAAATAAATAAGTAAAAATGTCATTGGCAACTGTAAATCAGCACAAACTTGTGATGACCTCATGTGTTAAACACCGCCTCGTTAAGGTTCTGATTTATCATTTGGATCATCTTGATTGGTCTATAATAAAGAAAGCTGCGTGTATTGACGCAGAAGTTCCTATTGATAATAATACAACTGACCTCACAGATCGTTCTGATCAAGGTCCTGTTACTCGTGACCTGCAATTTACCAGGATCCAGGATGTCATTTCCGAAGATCATACTGCGACAAAAAAGAGGTGTAGGTGAAATAAATCAGATCCAATTAAAAGGGCAAGAAATGTTAACAATAAAAATTGAATGATTGTTTGCCTTTCCAAATAGGTCAGAAAAAGCTACACGAAGCTAAAGCTTCAAAACCATTTAACTGCACAAATTGTAGATTTAATTGTAGTTCAAATTTTTTGCTTGAAAATTGTGTAGATATTTGCAAATCCTATTTTGGAAATTAGGTACATATGAGCGAACGAAAGATTTCATTCTTAAAAACGCAGAGAGTAGCCAGCTAAAAATGGTATACTCAATAGTAAGTTGAGCTTACATTAAAAATCTTACTTTTTTGAGATTGGTGAAAAAAGTATAAGGGTCCGTCAGTCCTTCTTTACGAGGACACTTGCTTTCAAAGGCTTAAATCAAAATGGTAGTTTTAGTTTGACCATTCCAGAGGAAAAAATCTTCTAAAATAGAACTCCACAAAAACAGATAGAAATAATCAAGCAACATATTGAGAGTTTTCCAACTGCAGAGAGTAGCTGCACACGAAAATTTTCAAAAAGATCGTACCTTTTCGTTACACTTTTGATTAGTAAATTGTATGATAGTAATTAGTATTAGTTGTAATCCTAACTTATTGTAATTTTGCATTTCGGTTGTACCTAAGGATTAGCAGGTCATTGTGACGTTGCTAAGATGTAAGATTTTGTAATACGCCATCTTTTCAAATATCGCTGAACTGTTATCAACCCGAAGGCAATTGAACGAGGGGTTAACCGCTGGTAAAGTTTTTTGTACACATCTTATGAAGTACATGACATGTCATGTGAAGTACATGAAGTACTTGTGAAATACATAAAGTACTTGTGAAGTACTGGTAAAATACATGAAGTACGTGAAAAGTAGGTAAAATACGTGTTAAGTATATTGAAGTACAAGTGAAGTATCATGAAGTTAGTAAATTTTTGGCGAATTACAGAGTTGAACCTAACTTATGCGCATGCGCTACGGTCAATGTGTATTATAGCTAAGACACGTGTATTTAATAATAATAATTATTTGATAGCAAATTAACTTACATCAGTAGATATTCTTAACATTTTTTTATCTTAAACGTTGAATAGATCTTTGGCGGTCATTATTTTACTAATTAAAAGTTTTAGTAGTTGCTAGTTTAATAGTAATCAATTAATTAAATTAAACTTAGATTTCTTTAGTTAATTTTGTAATTTTTTTTAGCTCATTTGTTTAAATATTATGGACGTTTGGTAGCTTAATAAAAAGCTTTGGTAATTCATTATTTCGTCGTGATTACTTAATTATATGGAAGCGAAAATAACGCGCTTGTCCCGGTTTTACAGAGACGGCTCCAGAATGTAATAATACAATTTAAACTAACTTCTTATGCCCGATTTCTTCAAATATAGTTATCTATCAGTTAAACTACATTAAAGTTAAATTAACGAAATTACCAATGAGGTGTTTGGTTTGTTTTGTTGTGTGTTTAGCTATTTCTCTGTGGTCTGATTGGATGGGATTGGATAAGGTGTATATCATCAGCCCCCTTCCATTGCGAATTTTTAATTCAAAAAAGTCCATTTTGCATTCTTTATTTTCGGTTGGACTTTTTTGGTTTTTAAATTATTCAGAAAATTAGTTGGAGGGGGGGATCTGCTAGCTCCTCCCTCCCGATTTTGAATATAATCTTAATGATCGTTTGTGCATGATTGTACATTATTTATTTTTGCTTTACACTTTTTGTTGTAAATATGCCCCCCAAATATGTCATAATTTTTTTAGAAAACTAAAACGGTAGCGGAGAGTTTCTACTAAATTTACAAGCCTTTAATATATATGTTTCACGCCCCAGACCCCCGGATTAATTAGTTTATTTTTATCAGATGTAATCTGTAAATGTCCCGTTGCGGAGGCACTGGAGGGTGTTCCACACCCCCCAGACCCCCCGGTTTAAATAATATACTTTTATCGGAAGTAAACTGAACATCTCCCGTTGCAGAGGCACTGAAGGATGTTCCACATCACACAGACCTCCCGGTTTAAATAATTTATTTTTATAAGAAGTAAACTGAAGATCTTCCGTTGCAGAGGTACTGGAAGGTGTTCTACATCCCCAGACCCCCGGATTGAGTAGTTTTTTTATTAAAAGTGAATTAAATATTTAAGCATATTTCAAGGTTTCTGTCGAGGTTACTGTTGGGTATTACAGGACCTAGTCCTAATTTAAGAAGAAGAAGAAGAAAAGCAAATCCCAAGTTTTTTTAAATTAGCTACGGGCAAGTAAATGTGTTAAATTCATAATCTGACAATTAATCATAAACTGCATAATTATAAATTCCGTACCCCTGAGAGATAGATCTCTGCAATGGGAGACCTTCAGTTTACTTCTGATAAAAAATAAACTACTCAGTCTGGGGGTTCTGCATGTTCTACAATGTTCTTCATTCCAAAATTTGTGCACTGGAGGGTATTATTCCATCCCCCAGACCCCCGGTTTAAATAATTTATTTTTATCGGAAGTATTATCGGAACTGAAGATCTCCCGTTGCAGAAGCACTGGAGAGTGTTCCACACCCCCACTCCCCCCCGTTTGAATAATTTAATTTTATAAGAAGTAAACTGAAGATCTTCCGTTGCAGAGGCACTGGAGGGTGTTCCACATCCCCCAGATCCCTCAAATTAAGTCGTTTCTTTTAATCAAAAGTAAACTGAAGATCTCTCGTTGCAGAGGCACTGGAGGGCGTTCCACACCCCCCAGACCCCCGGTTTAAATAATTTATTTTTATTGGAAGTAAACTGAAGATCTTCCGTTGCAGAGGCACTGAAAGATGTTCCACATCCCCCAGATCCTTTGAATTAAGTAGTTTTTTTAATCTAAAGTAAACTGAAGATCTCCGTTGCAGAGGCACTGGAGGGTGTTCCACATCCCCAGATCCCTCAAATTAAATAGTTTTTTTTAATCAAAAGTAAACTGAAGATCTCCCGTTGCAGAGGCACTGGAGGTGTTCCACACCCCAGACTCCTCGAATTGAGTAGTTTATTTTTTATCAGAAGTTACTACTCAATTCGAGGGATCTGAGGGATGTGGAACACCTTCCAGTGCCTCTGCAACGAGATATCTTCAGTTTACTTTTGATAAAAAAACCATTCAATCCGGGGAGTCTGGGGGGTGTGGAACACCCTCCAGTGCACAAATTTTAAAATCTTGGTAAATTTCTGAAATACCGATAAAGAACGTGAAATATAATGAAGTATCGATGAATTAGGTGAAGTACCGTAAATTATTGATGAATTACGGCAAATTACTAGTGAAGTACGTGAAATCCCGTGAATTACTGCTTAATTATATAAAGTACGAAGAAGTATGGAAAATTATGATGAAATACGTGAAGTGTGAAGTTAATTGTACACGATTTCCTTTAGCAGTTGACTCCTCGTTGTAAGCATCGATTGCAGCAATTTCTTCGTTATTCAAACGTTTACCCCTGCCCAGGCTCGGACCGGCAATAATTTAATTACCAAGAAACTTTTGGAGCGGTCCCAGTCTTCAAAAAAAAAAATTTATAACGAAGTACAAAATATCAAAAAATATTTTTATTTCAATTAAATAATAAACACGATATACTCGTAAAAGATATGTATGCACATTTTTGAACAAAGCAAAATAAAAATGCAAATCAAACAACTAAATTCCAATTAAAATTATAATGCAAAACAATTATACGTTTTGAAAAGACATTTCAAAACTTAACAAAGCCATGACGTGATTTAACAGACATTAACATAAAAGTTTCAAGTTTTTCTTGCAGTATTGAACTGCATAAACTACTTTTTACAATTTTTAATTTAGAAACTCCATTCACACAAAACTTGCAACATACTTGCTGCATCTGACGTCTGATTGAAAATTTCTTAATCGCAATGTAGGCGTTCCTACTGGTGTAACTTGGGCTAGATTATGGGATTGATAAATTTTCTGTGTCGGAGTCTAATATTGATGATAGCTTCTTTTGTTTTTTTTTAGATATTATTCGACACTTACCTTTATAGCGACGTTTCTCTTATGGTCGTTGAGGTTCATGTTTTCAACTCAATTTAGAATTTTGGATTCAAAATAGTTTAAGTAGGTTGTGCATGATTACATATGCTTTATTGGGAGGTGGGCTGGAGACATGCTAGCCAGCCTCCTAATTTTGAATGAAAAATAATCGTAATTCTTTGTGATACATTTGTATACATGAAACGGACCAAAACGATGGCGTCAAAATGGATGCGTCAAACTGGCCCAATTCTTTTAGACCCATCGATTAGAAATTTCAGTGAGTGTAAAATTTTGAGCACATTTTCTTATTTGAAACAAAAAATTACTAAATATGTATTTCAATGGAAAATAACGCTAAAATTTTTCCAATAGATTAATTTTATGGGTAAAAAATACGAAGTGCAAAAACTAATAAAAATAAAAAAATAATCAACAAAAAGAAATCCTGATAGAAAAACATAATAAAAAATAATAGCTGCAGAAATGTAACTATAAATTATTAATAGTTGCAAACTTTTTTGTGCTTTATGTTATTACTCAAAAAGGTAGTATGTCGACCCCAAAGATTAAAATTTGCAAAATTATGAAAAAACGTACCTGTAGGGTTTGATGCATAAAATTTTTTTGTAAACTTCAAATAATTTAAATTATTTACCAATGAGGCTATTTTAATTTCCACTTAAAAAAATATTTTACAATAAAACTAGAAATACACTTATAGAGCATTAATTAGTGGGCACCAAGTAAGTTGGACCCACAAATATTTCTACCTGATTTGTGCTTACAGAGGGGCATAACATTTATTCCAATTTCCACCACTGCATTATATTTAATTTCAATAATGAAAATAAAAAGTTATTATTTTTTATAATAGCTTAATCTGGTGGTATTCGAATGGAACCATCAATTAAAGTTATACGTATTTATTTAACATTTACAATATTACAAAATTGTCTATGTCAAAATAGTAATAGTGGTTTTGCACAAAACAAATCTTTAATTAATTTACGATATTTAAATTGAGTTATTATGTCACGGTAGTGTCACTAAGCAAGAAAAAACTGTTAACGTGAAATGCATAATATTAATTACATGTTGCTTAATAAATTAATTAAAATGTGAAAATTTATAATTTTTAATAATTGAGAAAAATTTCAAATAACTAAATCCTGAATATCCACCCTTCAAAGGTTGCTTCATACCTAAATATTTCAAATAACTTCCTGTGATAACTGAAAACAGGGCGCAAAGTGACTTAATAAACTTTTGTTTTACATTTTATCGGTGCCAATAATGTTTTTAAATTTCTCCACATAATTTGAATATTCTTCTTATTTTTGGTCAATGATTTTATTTAAGTATTTTTCCATTTCTCGTCTAATTATTACAGTTTTACTTTATATTAATTTCATATGATCATGATATGATATGATTTAGTTATTTCTACCTTATCCATTTATTTTGAACATATTTTATTGGCATGCGTTTGGTTCTTACAGGAACACATTTCATCCAAAACTTTTTAATTCCGCTAATTGGGGAATCCGCAAGTATATTCATATTATACATAATGTAAAATAGTAACATTGCGTCAAAGTAGTATAATATAAATATAAAACCTGTTAACCCGCTATCGTAAAATACAAGTCAAGTACGTAATTTAGACTTGTTTGATTTTGCTCGTTAATTTATTCAAAATTTTTAATAATCGAGGTAAACAGAACCATTTTTATGGTTCTGCTGATTTTTTATGTTTTATATCCCACGGCACATCGACTTGACATACATATTGTACTACATCAATTTTGAGATTGATAGTTATTACTTTTTTATTTAATAATTTAAATATGACACATCGGGTATTAATTTCAACTTGAGCCAGTCGAAATAACTTTTGTTTCTGACCAAATTTGGGAAAGAGAAAAAACACGAGGAGGAAAGCTTAACCCACGTCCCACCAGCTACCCCTACTTCAAAATTTAGTCGATCCGTCTCTGAGTTGAAGGTAAAAATTGAAAGGTACAACAAAACGTAATTTTATTCATAAATTATTGAATAATAAAGTTTTCCATTATGCACATGAAAATGCACATTTCTCAATAATTACATTGGTAAACCATAAATTTGTATATTTATTCAATATACGTAAGGTTAACATTTTAAAATTTGTTCCTTTTCGGGAAAATCCAATAGATAGCAACAAATATAAAATTATTACAACTCCAATCAGTGTTAATAAATTATACTTTATAATGTCGTTTTTCAATCGATACGTTTGCGCCTCCTACAATTCTTGCAACAATTTGTATTTGGGACCGAATATCGTCCAATTTAATATTTGTATCGATTTTGAAATTTCTCAAAATATAAGACGTCATTATCTTCATGCTCATCATTGCGTATTGCTTTCCTAAAACACAATTTATATATTCGAAAGGAAATAAAAAATTTAATCACCTATGCAATTCCTAACACCGGCACTAAACGGTAGATAACTGTATGGATGTCGTTTCGCAACTTCACTTGGTAAAAATCGATCGGGATCAAATTTGAGCGGATCGGGCCATATGTTTTCGTTTCTGTGCGTTACCATTATGGGCAAGATTAAGGAAGCCCCTTTGGGAACGACATAATCCCCTTGAAAAGGTTTACTTACGTTTAGAGGCAAAAACTTACAATTGTAACAAATTACCTATATCGATGTCTTCGCGAACGCTTCTAGCCACAAATGGAGCACTGGGAAAAATCCTCATCGTTTCCTTAATCACCCTTTCTAAATACTGCAATTTTGGCAAGTCTTCAATGGTAATGGGCCTGTCACTTTCTCCGAACACATCAAACAGTTCTTCCGCAACCTTTTCCTAAACAAGTGAATAAAAGCACAGTTTTTAGGCGCAAGACATTTTAAAATTTTAAACTCAGATTAAACCTACTTGGATGTCTTTCAATGCTCCTAAGCAAACGAAGAGGTATCCCATGCTGGTAGAAGTTGTGTCAATTCCCTGAAAACGTCAAGTGTTATCTTTAAATTTCAAAAATTTTCTATTATTTTCTACCGCCGCTAAAAATGTTACAACTTCATGTAATAAGTCGTGAATCGTAAAATCTTTTCCAACTGATAAAAGGTGGTCCAAAAAGGGCTTCCTTTTATTGTCTATAATTCAAAAAATATACTACTAAAATCGTTAATTTTATTAAATCGAAAAAAAGAGACTTACCATCAAAACATAGTTCATTTTCATTCCGACTATGAAAACGGTCGTAACTCTTTTGGGTCACCTAAAGTGTTATGAATTATTGCGTTGATGCAATGTTTTAATTTATAACAAATAACTTACCGTTTTAAAGTAAACTTCCAATTTATTGTACAATTGGTGATATTCACGTCCCAATGGAGACCAGCGAAATATGAACTCTGGGTGTAGCCAGACTTGGAACGCTCTTTGTACAACGATTTGAGGTACTCTGAAAATGTTTATTAAAATTTAAACGTGTTGTGCTACCATTGCGCTACAGTGGTTAGTATAAATTATAATTTTAATACAGAAGATAAAAAAATACCTGTTTACGTCAGCAAGAAACCCTGGGTACTTTGGTAGATCTTCGTCTATTCCCATTGCAGTTTCTAGCAAAAATTAAGTTAATTAATTAACATGTAAAAAATATGGTGGTCGATTTTGACATTAAATCGAGGTGGAATGGACAAATCAACGGCCCCTCAATTGCCATCAAAATTCAAGAAAGTGTTTACTCTCGAGAACGAATTTGCGATATGAGAGGTTAGCCAGTGTCGTAATACATTCGAGAGAGTGAATTTTTCTTCCAAAGGTAAACCATTTTGTAGTAGACAGTTGAAAATAATTATGACTATTTGGAAGTCGGATTTAAAGCAAACTTATCTGGTGCATATTCTGGATTTATAATAATTGACCAATTATTCGACTTACCAAGCAGTATATCTAAGGCATAGCCAATGATGAAATGATCCATATCAAATAATTTATTTTCCGGAACATATTTTTCCAAGTCCTTCAATATTCTGTCGCTATGTTTCACAAAAATATCGACAAATGAATCCAAAATCTTTTGATTCATCGTAGGGTTGATTAATTTTCGATTTTTTTTCCATAGTTTAGCTGAAAATTAAATGAACTAATAACTAATATCAGCAATGATTTTCAATCTGTCGATTTTCCAATTGACTTCTCATTCTAAAAAAAGTTTGGAAAATGTGACTGGGAAATAATGTCCTTAATTTTTAATTCAAATTGATTGTTATTATAAATTCGTTCTTAAAAAAACTGGCATGGTTAATGTCGTGTTTCACTATTTGAATCAACGAATTGCTAATTTCTAAAAATTACCGAAACAACGGGTTTACCTTGTTAACCTTCTGTTTTTAAACGATTTAGTAGTTGACAGTAATTTATTACCGTGTGAAAAAATAAAGAAAATATTTAAAGTTTTCTTGCCTGGAGCTAAGAGCAGACCATCCCCAAAGACGTCCTTACCAAATTTATAACGCTCTTCTTTATCTAAGCAGTTCTCGTTATTTAAGACAATTTTTAGGTGCTTGGGATCGGATAGTATAACAACGGGAACCCTAAATACCCATGTAGAAAATGTTGTTCCATACTTATAGTATAATTTCAAAAAGTTTCCCACGAGAACTGGAAAAAAGACACAGTCGGTTAATAAACTTTCAGATATTTCACAATTTTTACTATCGAGTGAACGAAAATCGTATGCTATGCCGATTAAAGGTATCAATCTTGGTCCAGGAAATTTTCCCAAGTGCTTATAGATGTTTCTGTATCTAACGCGATCGTGGATAATTAATAGCACAATAAGAACCAGCACAAGGAGAAGCACGTTCAACATTTTTGTTTCACGAAATTATAACTTGATGCTGTAGCTGTCCCGCAAATACTAATCTCGTCTATTGCAAAAAGTAGTATTTCGTTAAAGCCCGAATATTATTCGCATTGAGTTGATGATAATCAATCAAATCAAGATAATCAAATTTATAAACACCGGTGAGTTTAATTTTTGCTCGTTTAAATCAAAGCAATTTCTTCACACTGATCTGTGAAAAATATCAAACTCTAATGCATTATAAAATTGGATTTGCGTAATTTTGTTGTTCAACCACATATACAATTTGACAATTTAGCCCACATAATTTAAATGCAAAACACGTTTATTGCAAATATTGCGTTTCGTAAAATATTAAGAACATTTGAATATTGCATTATAAAGTTGAGTAACTTGATCCAGCACGTTTTGATACATGTTTCTTTGTTTCCTTAATAGTTCGTGATGTTATATTTCAAAGCTTCCTTAATAATATTGGAATAACTTAAAAATAGATCATTGAAAAGAAAAATTTAAGGATCAACAAAAATTTAAAAATACTTAGAACTGAAGAGTTTATCCCGGATTCGTTCAGGGGTTGTTAAAAGGATAAAAAAGTTACTATTTGTAGTGTGATTTTGATGAAAAAAAAACATCTCTGAACCAAAACTAATCTCGAAAAGGTGAAAGTCGACGTGCAACGTCGACTTTGTACAATTTCGTACATGGTGCGTAACATTGACATCTATCGAAAAATTGAAAAACCCATCTTTTACCTATAGCTCAAAAACAAAAATATACTATTGCAAATCCCGGTTTTCACCATCGAGTTTTTGAATGCGACGTCCATTTTCCATAGTCAACAAGTTTCCCATAAAAGCCGACAAAATTAGCCCACTTTGCACTACATACTGATGAATTGGTAACATCAAACTCCAAGTAACGCAAAGAAGAAGCTATAAATTAACATGAAATCCAAACCCAAGCACAAATAATTCGATAGTAACTAGGAATTGAACCTATGACCCTACGATTCGAAGTTCATTCACCTATAATTTACGCAGATTTATTTTCATTGTTAATTATTATTAATATTATTACTGCAGTTTAATGCAGTCGATAACCGCTTTTTATTCAATTAAATCGTCAATAATAATTAAAGCTATAACTTTTTGCGTATTATAATAGCCAATTAAAATTAATCTCGCTTTAATTTACATACAAAACATATTATTATAAGATGATATTGAGCGTCACATTAGTTTTGTCATTGTTAAAAAAAATACATTAAAATGTAAATATAAACAAAATAATATAGACTTGTTTGATCTTGTTAGTTGTTTATTTAAATTTTATTACTTTGACAGTAAATATTAGTGATCGGTATCGTCGTATTCAGAAAATTTGATCCTTAACGATAAACAAAGAAGAAAATTTCTATTTCACTATTTTTTCAGTCAAAAAAATTAGTAATCTTTTGAAAAACATTCGTTTATCTACGAACTGGATTATTAACTTTGTCATTGCATTTCGAGTTCTTTCGAATTTTTTTATCAATAATCTTTTTTACATATTATTTTTTTCATTATGTATAATTGAATCAATAATAGTAAATTTTTATTACATATTTACTTCGTTTTTGTAGCCATTCTCAAGGTAACTGGGTCAAAGTCAAACGACATTTGATCAGTTGGAGTGTATTTTAAAAATACCACTTCCTGCTGTTGCTAAACTAGTTATAGTATCAATATTAGCTCTTTCTCTTCTCAACCGGTTGCATCTATAAAATTCCATAGGTAATAAAAAAACACAAAACAATGTAATTTTGGAGAGTTGGTTTTTATTAACCGTGCATGCAAACAAGAGCAAAACCCAGTTTAAAATTAAAATCGCAGTGAAACTAAAATTTTCAGAAAGTTATACGTTAAACCTTCCATGAACCAGTTTGTCGGTATTACATTACCAAGGACCAAATAACCAAAAATTAAAATTTCGGTCACGTATTATAACGTCTCTTTCTTAGTTGTAATGAAATTCCCGCATTGTAGGCAGCACAGAACCAAAATTTCCTAATCTATTAAACAGTTAATTTTATGCTTTATAAGATGGGTCACATTTTAGGGTGACCCATGCATTAAACCAAGTGATGCGTGGGACTGTATTGCCCGAAAGAGCTCATGTTATATTTGTAGCTTACAGTTTAAGCTTCATTAACTTGTAAAAAGAGTTGATTTTCAAAAATAATCATGTCCCAAGAAAAAGTTTCAGATAACTTTTATGGTTTTACTTCCTCAAATTGAGTTATTGGGTTATTTCTTCAAAATAATGAACAAATTTGACTTTGTATTTTATTATCATACGTTCCAAGTTGTTTGTTAATTTGTATTTTTCTGATTGGAGGAGTTCTATTTTATACTTTGTATAATATATTTTTGATCATAAAGTATAAGACAGTCCACAGTACCAGAAAATGGTAAACTGGCCCAAATGCAAGTTTAAATAAAATTGAAAAAACAAAATTTAAAAAAATTAATTTTTTTTGTTTTCCTTTTTAAGTTTTCCTTTTAATTAATTTTTTTATTGGTACTTATAAAGTTTTTTCCGAAAATGTATACTATAAACATAAACCTACAACTATTCTATAGGAATTTAAATTAAATAAACTAAAAACAAATAAATCTGTCCGGAGATGGTAGATCGGGCTATAGGTTAGCGTTAGTTTTTGATATTTTCTCAGAGCTGATACCAAATTGGTAGAATCTGCTCGAAAAAGATAAATCGGGCTATAGGTTAGAGTTAGTTTTTGATGTTTTTTGGAGTTCATACCAAATAGGTAGAAGCTGTGCGAAAAAGGTAGATCGGGCTGAAGGTTAAAGTTAGTTTTAGATATTTTATTAGAGCTGATACCAAATAGGTGGAATTTTTTCGAAAAAGATAAATTGGGCTGTAGGTTAGAGTTAATTTTTGATGTTTTTTCACAGTTCTTACCAAATAGGTAAAAGCTGTACGAAAAAGGAAGATCAGGCTGTACGTTAGACTGATTTTTAATTTTTTTTTTATAGCTGATACCAAAATAGGTTGAATCTGCTTGAAAAGGTAGATCGGGCTGTAGGTTAAAATTAGTTTCTGATGTTTTTTAGAGTTTATACCAAATAGGTGGAAGCTGTGCAAAAAAGGTAGATCGGGCTGTAGGTTAAAGTTAGTTTTTAATATTTTTTTAGAGCTCATCCCAAAATAGGTGGAATTTGCTCGAATAATGTAGATCGGCCTGTAGGTTAAAGTTAGTTTTTTATGTTTTTTTTTAGAGTTCATACCAAATAGGTGAAAGCTGTGTGAAAAGGCCAGATTGGGCTGTAGGTTACAATTAGTTTTTGATATTTTTTTAGAACTGATACCAAAATAGGTGGAATTTGCTCGAAAAAGGTAGATTGGGCTGTAGGTTAGACTTAGTTTTTGATGTTTCTTTTAGAGTTCATACCAAATAGGTAAAATCAGCTCGACAAAGTAGATTTTTTTTTTAAATATACGAAAAACCCTACAGCCCTTTCTTTACCTGAAATTTGCGTTTTGCCTAGTTTACCATTGGTCCAGTTTACCGTCACCCCTTCCATCTTGTTCATAAATTTACTTGGCACAATAAAAAGTGTATTTTCGTTTTTCCTTGTTTTTATAAATGTTTACTTTGCAATCAAATTTATTGACTGACAAATTAGTGATAAGCACCTCATAGGAAATAGTAAAGAATTCTAGGCAACCATAATAGCAAATCAGTAAAACAGACTGCGGTCGTTGAGGGGGATGAACATGTTCAAAGCCACTTACAGAAAGGGATTCTAGTAAGCCACCACACCTATACATGAGTAGAAAAAGGACGATGGCATAGATCAGAAACAACTGGCACAACTTTCCTGACTCACAACAATTTAAAAATATTTATTATTATGAAATGATGTAGTACAAGTAACTGCTGAATGCAAGAAAAGTTTTTAAAATTTTTAAAACTGAAATTAAACACTTGTTTAGTAGAAAAAATTCACGAATCCAGACAGCACCGGAACAATGTTTCCTTATCTGCCATAATTTCGATTTCCTTCCAAAATGAAAAACAAGATGTTATTAATATATTGTGCGTCAAATGAACCTAGCTTTTCTCACTACAAAAATACATTATATTGTGAGCATTTCTGATGAAACTTAATTGAGTTGACCAATAACAATTACAATAATTATTATAATACACCCCATTAAATCTTATGTCGCTTTTCAATCGTGATGTTTGCACCTCCTATTATTCTTGCCATAATTTGAACTGTGGATTGAATATTTTCCCAATTTGATGTTTGTATCGATTTTAAAATTTCTCAAAATGTAAGATGCCATTATTTTCAAAATCATCATTGCATATTGTTTTCCTAAAACAACATTATAAGTACTTGAAAAGAAATAATAAATTTGCAGACCTATGCAATTTCTGGCACCGCCACTGAAAGGTACATAACTGTACGGATGTCGTTTAGCAATTTCGCTGGGTAAAAATCGATCGGGATCAAATTTGAGTGGATCGGGCCATAATTTTTCGTTTCTGTGAACTGCAGCTATGGCAACGACTAACGAAGCGCCTTTTGGAATTATGTAGTCCTCTTAAAAAAGTGCACTTGGGTTAATGTACAAAAAAGTTTTAATTTTAACGAATTACCTATATCGATGTCTTCGACAACGTTTCGACCTACAAATGGAATAGTGGAGAACAACCGCATAGATTCTTTGATGGCTCTTTCCAAGTACTGCAATTTAGGTAAATCTTCTAGGCAAATAGGTCTGTCACTTTCTCCGAACACATCCAATAGTTCTTCAACGACTTTTTCCTAATCAAGTAAATAATTATTAAAATACGAAGTCGATCTTCCCCGAAATTCCCCCGAAATTATTTTATTTATGAACCAAAACCCACCTGAATGTCTTTATAAACGCCCAAGCAAACTAAAAAGTATCCCATGCTGATAGAATTTGTTTCAATTGCCTGAAAAAATAAAGTGTTAACTTTAAATTCTATAAACTCTGTTACCCTTTACCGCCGCTAAGAAAACTACAACTTCGTCCTGTAATTCTTTAATCGTAAATTTATTTTCAATTGATATAAGATGCTCCAAAAACGGTTTTTTCTTATTGTCTGTAATTCAAAAAAATGTATCGTTGATCAAATTCTTCTGAAATTTTTCGAGAAAATTGAATCAATGACGTTTTTGTTTGCACAATAATTTTTATTAGGTTACCAGTTTAGTTCAGAGCATCTTCAAATCTTCATTTTTAAATTTTTTGCACCAATATGAATTGTACAATTAAATTGTAATCTATGTATATCAAAAATAGTTATGGGAAATTAAAATTATAATTTGTCAATAATTACACAAAAACGTCTTTCATTCAATTTTTTGAAAATTTTCAGAAGAATTTTTTGATAATCAATCAACAAATGAATGAATATTTTTTACCATCAAAAGATAGCTCATTTTTATCTTGAGTAAGAAACTGGCTGTACCGTTTATTGATAAGCTGCAATTGTAATAAATTATTTTCTAGATATTACCAAAACCTAAGTTACCTTTTGGATGTAAGCTTCATACTTATTCACTAACCTACGGAATTCGCGCCCCATTGGAGACAAACGAAATATGAAGTCTGGATGTAGCCACACTTGAAATGCTCTTTGTACAATGATTTCACTTGTCCTGAAAAAATTTAAACATTTTATACTGTTGTACTGTTATAAGTAACTTTTAACAAATTTTCTAGCTACTTCTTCTTTTCAGCCCTTTTTTAACCAACTGCTGGACTTTAGTTTCTTTCTCTAAGAGAAAGGTTTAAGCATTAAGCCCCCGGTTGCTAAGTCCGGGTTGGGGAATGTATCTGTAACCCGTTTCATTGTTGATTTACGTGCCCCGTAGCACGGGAGACGGTCATAGATAGAAATAGAGTCGGAAAGAAAATTTTTCCTCTCTAGACTCCTCCCGGGATCGAACCGGGTGCCTTTGCATCAGTAGTTGATCGCTCTAACTACTAGGCCAAAACCGTCTCCTTCTATGGGTATACATATTCCTCCTCTGGGAGAAACAAAATGTTTAATCCAGTTTAAGCAGTCCAAGAGATTTAAATTGTAATGTTATTATGATAAAAAAAAATTACCTTTTAAGGTTAGTGAGAAATCCCGGCGGTTTTGGCAGTTCCTCATTAATTCCCATTGCAGTTTCTATTAAAAATTTTTTAATTAAATTGCTATTAAAGGTAAGGGTATATTATTTAATTAATATTTATTGTAAGATCCCGTTTATTCCAGCCAATCTGAACAAAGTCAGAGCAGCTCAAGATCTACGTAATACAAAACGGATTTTGCGCAACATGTTTCGTGTGATACCTATCGCCAAATAAGAGTTTCCACAAATTTCAAGAACACCTAAAGGCTCTGATAGATGAAACCAAGAACGGATGATTGGAGAGATTTTAGCGAAGACACAAAGAAATAAATGTAATGAAGTTTGGTGTTTGGTTGCTTTTTAAATTGTCAAGGATTAACAGAAGGATCAACTTCTTTTTAAAAGGTATGAACTAACCTATTAATTCATTCGGTCCAAAACTCATGGATAGTGAAATTGGTAAACTTCTGTTTTTTTACAATATTAATTTTTGGAATAATTTTTTGAATTCTTATACCCGATTTCTTCACTCATAGTTATTTTCGAATTAGTAAACTTCAGATTAAATTGACGACGTAACCAATCAGATGACAAAACAAATAAATCAATTATCTGATTGGTTATTTCGTCAATTTAACCTGAAGTTTGCTAACTTCAAGATAACTGCAAGTGAAAAAATCAGGCATTAGTGACATTTAATTTGAAAATCTAGTGTGTCGATGTGGGTTTGTCAAAACATATTTCCATTAATTATTATTAAATTTTTCAATGTAGTTTTCGATTTTGATTTTTAATAAATTTTAATCTATATTCATTCATTTAGGGCTAAGTTTAACTGAGGAGACTTCAAAAATCGAAACAACAGTGTCTTAAACTGAAAATGTAAGTTGGAAAATTTTTAAATTTCACTTAGCTTGTAAAAATTTAAAAACTTTTTTATACAACAATTTGACAAGCTAATAATCCAAAATAGAAAATTATAATTTAAAAACACTTACGTCTTTCGTAATCTTCAGTCAAATTGATTACAAAATTCTAAGTTGTGGAAATGACAAGATATTCATTTTTTTCTGAGCCGAATTGCTCAACTTACCAATTACTATATCCAAGAAATACTCCGTGACGAAATCTTCAATATCGAAGAGCTTCTTTTCGGGAATATGCTTTTCCATATCCTCCAACATGCTGTGGCTGTGTTTCACAAAAATGTCAAAAAATGAATCTAAAATTTTTTGGTTCATGGTGGGATTCATCAATTTTCGTTTTTGTCTCCATATTTTTGCTGAAAATTTAACAAATATTTTTAATAATTTGGAAGAGAAAAACATGTTAACTCGAGTAGTTATTTAAATATTTTCATAATTTTTCGTAATTTTGAAAAATTACGCAAAAAATTAACAGTTTTCTTGCCTGGAGCTACAAGCAAACCATCTCCTAAAAAATCTTGAAATAATAAATATCGTTTTTCTTTATCCAAACAATTCTCGCTGTTTAGCACAATCTTGAGGTGTTTGGGCTCAGATACTACAACAATCGGAACCCTGAATATCCATCCTGAAATGGTTGGTCCATACATATGAATAAACTTCAAAACACTTCCTATGATGACTGAAAAAGAACACATAGTAGATTAATAAACTTTTAACTATTTTAAAGCATTTACCGTCGTTTGAACGAAAATTATAAGCAAGACCGATTAAAGGTGGCGATTTTGGTCCAGGAAATTTTGCAATTAGTTTATACATTCTCCTATATTTTACGCGATCGTAGATAATTAATAACACAATAAGGGCCAACACGAGATATAACGCGATTAACATAATTATTTGTTATTAAAAACTATAACTTGTTAATGTAGCTGTTCTACGCATACTAAACTCGTTCTATTGAATCTAAATGTTGGGTATGATATAATATCGGATGTTCGCACTATGATATTATTTATTTAAATTTATAGATACACATACAAAATACAAAAAAAATATTAGTAATAATAAAATTGCTCTGTATAATAAATTAAGATTTTTTAGAAATATTACACTCAAAAAAAATCCGTTCTTACCAGTTACAATATCATACTTGAAATTGACCCAATCATCCAAGTTTCTTAAATTGAAACAGAATATAAGAATGCCGTGCTTAACTATAATTGCGGAGAATATCATCAGTAATTTGATATCCTAAATTAAGAATGCTTTGTTTCAATTTAAGAACGTTGTCATGATTGGATCGATTTCAAAAACGGTAAGAATGGATTTCTTTACGTGTACTGTCGTCGCATAATTAAGGATTGATGGGTCCAACATTAGGTCACAATGTTTTACAAAAGTATGAACAAATTTATCCAAAACTTTCTGTTTTCATATTTTTGCTGACAATTAGACAGAAGTTATAGAAAATAAAATCATAATATCAAAGATAGTCATGTTTGAAAAATGTATCTGCTATTTAAAGTATAAATAAAAACTTTTTTCTTTATTTTTTTTTTCAAATAAAATTAATTTTAATAAAAAATTAAAAATTGCTTTCATTGAAAGCAATCAACAAGAAAATTTAAAAAAATAAAAGTTATGTTGCCTAGAGCTATTTTAGCAATCCATTTTCAAAAACTTGCCAACTAGGCGATTATATCCATTATTTTTATTAAGCAGTGAAGACAAACCTCAGTTGAGGTGCATGTCGCCAGCCCCCCCATTTTGAATTTTTTATTCAAAAAGGTTTAAATCGTTTGTGAATCGTTTGTGCATGATTGTGCATTCTTTATTTTCGTTTGTACCTTTTTCGTCTTAGAATTATATAAAAATTTAGTTGGGGGGGGGGGTGGAGACATGCTAACCTCCTCATTCAGAATTTTGGTTCGAAAATGGTCTTAATCGTTTGTTCATTGTTTATTTTTGTTTGTACTTCTTTTGTTTTCGCGTAATCGAAAAAAGTTGTGGGGGGATCTGGAAACATGCTAAATTTGAATTTTGAATTTTGGATTCAAAATTATTCAGATCCTTGTTCTTTTTTTATTTTACATTGTTGAAATTTATTTTCGTTTGTACATCTTTTGTTTTGAGGATTAAAAAAAGTTTGACGGAAACTGTAAATTTAGAATTTTAATTTTTTTAAAATTTTAGATTGTTTTTGTATGTACCTGTTTCAAAATTTTCTTAAATCTACTTTGATATAAAAATAACACAATTTGTACTTATTAGACATAGTAAAAAAAATTTTTTTGAAATGAATTTACTAATAAACGAAAACAAAAAAAATTTTAAAAATTAAAAAACCTTTTAAAAAAGCAATAAAATTAAATAAAAATAAAAAAATTAAAAATAGATAAACGCATTAAAAAATGCTAATCTGCTTTTGCGAAAAAGGGTAAATGTAGGGAAATTACTGAAAGTGATGAACCTTTTTTGGATCGGGAAATTATTTGACGTTTCGGATTTTAAAATAAGATAATTTTTTGAATTAAACATACATAAATTAATTGTTTGATTTAATGTCAACGTATTTGCAAGGAATAAATTTACGTTTCAACTGATTTTGAAATATATAAAAATATTAAATTAGCCATTGTCAATGGATAAATTAAAAATTAGATATTTTAAATGAAAATTAATATGAAACAAATTTAAAAAAATTTTATTTAATTTTAAAAATTACATTTTGAATCGTAGGGTTTAAAATACAAAATTATTAATTTTAAATGATTTTTAAATTTAATAAATTAATTTTTTAATTGATTTTTAGAAAAGAAAAAATTTGTTCATTGTTTATTTTTGTTTGTACTTCTTTTGTTTTCGCGTAATCGAAAAAAGTTGTGGGGGGATCTGGAAACATGCTAAATTTGAATTTTGAATTTTGGATTCAAAATTATTCAGATCGCTTGTTCTTTGTATGTACTTGTTTGTGCAAACTTTATTTTCGTTTGTACATCTTCTCGTTTTGAGGATTTTAAGAAATAACACAATTTGTACGTGTATTGTAGTACAATAGTACAAAATGTACAATTTTGGTAAATTTTGGTAAATTGTACATTTTTTACCTGACATCTGCCAAAACAAAAAACAAAAGAAAAAACACTATTGAAAAAAAATTGAACTTGAAATACCCTGTATTATAAACCAACAAGCAATAAACGAATTACAAATTTAATAAATAAACTAATAATTGAATAAATAGATAAACGAACGACGTATAAATTAAAAATTGCTATATCTGCATTTGCAGAAGAAGCGATAACTCTATCTGTAGAGTGAACGAAGATCTACTGCAAGTGATGAACCTCTTTTTGTGGCATCGGAAAGTGACAATTTATTTATATCGGACCGATTCGGGTAAAAATAATAATTAAGATTAATTAGTTTCACGAACCTTTTACCAACAGGTACATAAATGTATCATGCTACTGTTTTGGATATGTAATGTGCAAGGACGTATTTGTCTGCACAGAAAAAAAAATTTACGGTTTCAACTAAAGATTAGTTGAAATCATATAAAGAAATTGATTGAATTTTAGCCATTGAATCAAGTTGGATAATTCATTTAACTAAGTTAGATGATTTTAAGATTAAAAAAGTAAACAAATCATAGAAACAAATTAGTTGAATCAATAAATTTGATTTAACGATTTGATAAAATAAAAATCTATAGTTTATTGAATCGTGATGGATAATACAAATACAAAAATTAGTTGAATGTTTGAAATGATTTTTTTGAATTATTTAATAATATTAGATATTTTTACACTTCGTGCGATTTCCATTATGGTATCAATATAGTAAAGGAATATTATTACAATGTAAAAAGGAAAAAAAGTAATTTTTTTAATTATTTATATAATTGAGAATTATAGATAATTTTTTTAACTTAATATTTTGGTTGCTCCTATAGATGCACTGGAGGGTGTTCCAAACCCCCCAGACCCCCCGGTCTACACACTTTAGTTTTATCAGAGGCAAATTTAAGCTTTCAACGTAATTATTTGGCCGTTGTTATGGTTACGTGACATTTTTAAAAATAGAAAAGCTTCCGTAAGTTTTAATGCTTTACCCATCAGCTTAAAACAGTAGAAAACATAGGGCTGTAGTCCGGGTCTGGGGGTGTGGAACACCTCAGTGCACTAGAAGGAGAACCGATGAATAATTTTATGATTGTGAGGTAAATTTATAGATTAAAAACATTAATATTTCAATAACGTGTGTTATATTTCGCAAACATGAATGAAATGGAGCATGACTTGTTTGAAGACGATTTGGAAGTTTTGAAATAATTAATCATGGTTTTCAAGACAAATTTACGAAAGAGCAAACTATATTATAAGTGTGGATGTTTTATCGTTTTTAAAAGATTTCGACTCAGAACTAGACAGTTGTTAGAGTTTTGGAGAAATTGAGCCACAATTGAATATCCATATGACAGAAATAATTCTGTATCTCTATAAACTTGTTTTTTGATATTTTTAAATTTCTACAATGAACAATAACGTTGAATGTAAAAATGACATAATATAAGGTTATGTATATGCATTTTGTTTTTGTTTGCAAGTTTAACCAACCTAAAATTTATGTCTGTGTAAAATTCCTAAAATATACCAAAATTACTATAAAATGCGGTGTTGCTAAATTAATCTGAAGCTTAACTAAGCCGACGTTATGTAAAGGTGGTGCAATGCAACCTAAACTAATCTGCACCTTATAGTTAAGGATCACTTAGGTAAGGGCCACTTTAGTCGGAGGTCGTGCAATCGGGCATGAAAGGTCTTGACTTGTCTTCTTGGCACTGTGGAGTACCGGGGCATCGCCCACACCTCCTTCGTCTGGCTGGCATGTTTGCCTGATGTCTTGGTTCTGAAACAAAAAGAAAAATTTCGCGTTGCTGCGGGTCGCGCCGAGGTGAATACCTCTGTGTGTGGGTTGCAGGTTTTTCTGATTTTGCAGGGGGAGGGTCGCGAAGCGTCGCGGTCCTCCTGCAGAATCCCTTCGGACGGAAAAATAGCTTCGAAAATCTAGCCTGAATTGAAGTCCCATCTCGCCCTTTGAAGGTGAGGGCTTGCGGAGATGGGGTTGTTGATGTCGCTGCGAGATTGAAGATCTATTCGGTTGCTGCAATATGCTTCTGGGTCTCTTATACCGCAAAAAATCTTCGAGTTGGTAGTTACCCAGCTCTTGGATTAATGGGTTTTCGGAGTGTCCAGAAGCTTCGTAAAATTTTTCCGTCAGGTGACGGATAAACTCTGCGATGGGCTCCACGCCGGAGTCCGCCTGCAGCCTCTTGTTTGTGACGAACCATGGGGCCTTCATGGCGCGTCGTAGGGCGATGTTGCTAGTGGAGGTAATGTGGGTTAGGTGGGATTTGGCTGCGTAGCCCCAGACGGGGGCTGCGTAAGTTAGATGGGTCTGATGATGGTCTTATATAGGATGAGTCGGTTCGGGATGGAGAGTTTGCTGTTGGCATTGAGCAGTGGGTGCAGTGCCGCCATTGCGCCTCTTGCTTTAGCCGCGGTGTTTTGATGTGGGGCCCCACCGTAGTCCCTTGTCGAGGGTGACCCCAAGTATTTGGAGGTGTCGTTCCAAGGAATCGCGGTGCCGAACATCGTGAGGTTTCGCGTGGGAGTCTGAGTATTTTAACGACGATCTCCGTTTGTGGGGGTTCGCGCAGACTGAGGGTGCGTCCGTTTGTCTGCTGAAGTATGTCGCCGTACTTTTGCGGGGTTGACCGGGGTGCCAGGGGGCAGTTGTCGTGAGGGCCTTTGGGGGTTTGGAAGCGGCGGCCTGGTGTGCGGTGGATAACCCCTTGAAGCCGGGTTGTGGGGTGCGCATGGCGGGCCGTTTGAAAGGTCAGGTGCGAAGCTAATGCGCCGTTGGGTCCCCTTCAGTGAGATGGCCGGCCTGTTTAATTCTACTTTTTGAGAAACCGCCACCTCAGAGGTGATGTGTTGCCGTCGTTGAAGTGTGGTTGGGGGCCCCGTGTATTCCCGGGAAATGCCTTGGTTTATGATCATGCCGTGATGTGTTCCGGCATTTTGTTGGTTGTAGGGTGGCCCGAAAAGCGGTTGCGGGTTTTTTGGGTTTGGACTTTCGGGCCCTTGAACCATTTCGAGTTTCCCCGTGGAGGGGGCCCGGGGGAAAGGTTTGGGGTTTTGGTCAGTTTGGGGTAGGCCCGGGGCCTTTTTGGAAAGTCGTTCAGCTAGATGGGTCGCGTGTTAGCCGCGCGGGGGAATGGTAGTTTCGCATGTTTGTTGGTGGGTCGCGGTGCCTTCAATTTGACCGTTGTTATGGTTACGTGACATTTTTAAAAATAAAAAAGCTTTCATAAGTTTTAATGCTTTACCCATCAGCTTAAAACAGTAGAAAACATAGTGTTGTAGTCCGGGGGGTCTGTTTGAAAATTGTACAAAACCACTGTTTTTTATGGTTGGTAAACACGGGGTGCTTAAACGTGTGGAAAAACTGAAAAATTTTCGTAATGAAATTTATTTATAAATAAATTATTAAAACAATTTCCAAAACGCGCCCCGAAAAATGAATTATTGTTAAAATTAAAGTTAACTAATAAATTATAACAAATAATAAATAGGTGTAATACCTACTGAAGAAAGATTTAAGATTAGAAATTTTTTATTAACACCCACGTAGTGTTGTGAAAATACAAAAAGAATTTTCAAAAAGAAACTATAGTTTTGAAATGTGAAAAATATTAACATTAAAATATAAATTTATTATAAAAATAAATAATTTAAATTTACATATCAAAGATTTTTTAATCTTAAAGGTTTTGTTTCAATTTTTATTTCAAAGTTCCCTCTTACGCCTGGTAATATTAACGTATTTAAAGAGTCGTTTAGTTAAATGGCCAATAGAAAACGAGCATTTTAAATAAAATAAAGTATGGCACGTGTTTATTGCACGTTTTTCTCCTTCTTCTTGTTATTATTGTTAATTATTTTAAAAAATTTTAAATTAATTATTTATAAAAAATAATAAGTAGGTGTAATCCTGAAAAAAGATATAAAAATAGAAATGTTTTTATAAACACGCACGTGGTGTTTTGAAGATAATTATGGTGTATGCCTTCAGGTATTTCGACTGGCTACTTTTGAAATGAAAACCCGGTATATCGGTAGACAATGGCAAACCACCAAGGTAAGGTGACCATATATATGAAATGTAAAACCAGGACATGTGTCCTTTTTTACCTCCCACCGAATGACCGAAATAGTCTCATAAGTAAAATAAATTATTAAAATCAACAATTTAACAATTGAATTCTAATTTTCCTTCTTAAATTTGTACTTTTGTGCGGAATGTATCGCATTTAATAATGGCTTGTTCTCTTGAATCTTTTCATAGAATTCTTTTTATGTGAAAACGAAAATGAAAACGAAATCCCTTATGTTTAAGTATAACTGTATCGTTGAGTACCAACTAAAACATAAAACTTAAGTAACTTAACTTTACGGGTAACCCGTATGCACCAACTTCAAATAAATCATTCATTAGATAAATTACGAAAGAACCAATCATATTTCCGATTTTTAGTTTTGGTTGTGTCTGATTGGCTACTTAAAATTTAAAATTAATTTTAAAGAGATTAAAATTTAAAACCGGTTAAAGATTAAAAAAATCAGAGAACTTAAAATATTGGAAAATTTACCAAAATTAATTTACCAGTACATTAACCAGGACATTTCCATAAACAGGACAAAACCAAAAAAAGGATCTAAAACCAGTACTGTCCTGTAAATAAAACCGGTAACGGTTGGTCACCACACCAAGGAGCCTACTATGAAAACCCGTGGTTTCGGTATTCTAAAGCTTAATAGAGCAAAAGATTCTCAGAAAAAAAACAAGGTGGTTTTGCAGATTTCGGACATTATGGCAGTTCCGGAACAATCTCCAAACTGCAGGTGAAGTTTAAATAATTTACATTTTTTAATGAGGAACATATTTATTTAAAGGAAACAACCACATTAATAACAGAAATAAATAATTATTAAATAACTATCGATGAGATGGAAAAATTTATCCTTAACAGCTAATTAGAAATACAACAGTATTACAGTTAATTTTGCACAAATTAATTGCTTGCATTATGTAGATTATTATTAATTATTATGTTATAAATCATATCGATAAATATCTTGTTGGCCTGAACTTACAAGGTTCACGTTTATTCTCGTAAGCTTATTAGCTAATGAAAATTATTATTAGTTACTTTGAATATTATGAATTCAAGTTTTTATTTTTATAGAAGTTATAATTTGTAATAGTTAAATTGCCTATTTATGCTCAATAATATAGGTTAACACGTAGCGTCGTTTAATAATAATTAATTGATCGTAAAAAAATAAACATAAAAAACTAAATCGCGAAAACTAGAAAATATATTTATTGCTTGCTTTTTTCTGTTTATTTGATCTATTATTTAATTAAAACACTTAAAAGAATAAGCGTGTCAAAATAGAAAGAAAAATTTTTTTAACTGTAATGTGGGCACAACTTGTTAAGTATCATTTTGAGAAAGTTTAATATGGCGGATACAAGATGGCGGTTTTTGTTGTGGAGTAATTTTAATTATTTGACAAAAACCTAATAGGAATTAGTGCATTCGCGTTAAACTTAAAGAGTTAAATTTACATAGAACAAACAACAATTTAAAACCTTGGTGCAAGAAGAAGATAAGTGCAAAAATTTTAAAAATTAGATTATTACTGCAGGGTTAGTATATAAGACGAGCATTCTTCACTTAGTACAAAAATTAAATTCGTATTGGTAATGGAATATACCAGCATAAAAAAAATAGTTAAAATTTTTTTATTTTGCGCTTTTGAAAAATTTACAATTTGTTACTTATCCTTTTCTTGCATCAGGGTCTTCAATTTGTAGTTTTTATGGGTTATTTTTCATTTGCACTACTTACCAGTAAATTGCCAATACATTTTTTGATTGATAATAATATAAAAATCTGCAAATTGGAATGCTTCCTGAATCTGAATTTTTAATATTAGATTTTTCGAAACTTTTAAAATTTTCTGGATAAATGAATCCATAATTCCTTCATCAAACAAGCAAAGGATTTAAAATTTCAGAAAAATCAATGAAACAAAAGAATGTTATCTATTTTTTTATGTGAAAAAATTGTTATTTCAAACGACAGTTGATTTATAAAAAAAATAATACAAAATCCAGGAATTAAAAAAAAATTTTCTAATTAACTGGTTTATTAACTTTTTATATTATTCCAAAGAACGGAAAATTGATCAATTATAATCAAGCGTGATCATATTATTATATACATTAAGTGTGATTATAAAAGATAATTAGGTACATTATTATGATAAATTTTATGTAAATAAGTTAATGCGTCAATAACTGTGGTTACTGTGGTAACCTTTAAATTTTATTTTCTAACTAATTAATAATTTTCATCATCATCATTTCCATCACGGATTAGGTTCCGGCCCATCTCTTCCTCGGTCTTCCCACGTCTCTGCGTCCTTGGGGTTTGTAGTTGTATTCCTTCAGAGGTATCCTATCCTGAAGCTCGTCATTATGAAATATGAGAAAGTATTGTTTTCGTGCAGAAAAAAAATTGAGATTTTAATGGATTTACAGTTTTTGGGGTTCTACGAGCTAAATAAGACGATTTTCAAAAAATGTGTGTGTGTGCGACCTACAGCAAGAACTAATCGGAATTTTCAAACAAAATTTTGTGTCCTTATATTGAGACTTAGACTTGATTAGATTTTGGTTAAAATTGGTTCATGCGAATTTTTTTTTTAATTTTTTTAAATCTTATTCTTTAATATTAGTTTTTAATTAATACTTCAAAAACTAATAAAAATTGCAAAACCAAATTTAAGATTACAGATACTTACTATATGGAAATTTTAAACTGATTATTTTAGATTTAAATTACTGATTATTTAATTGATAGCTATTCAAATAGTTTCCTAAAATTTCTCAAAAGAAATCCCCCCCCCTTCAAATTCTTTCACATAATCGTCATATATCTGAAAGTAGGAATAGTACGCAACGGTAGAGAGTCACTGAGGTGGTGATAAAAACCACGAAAATTTATTTTAAGTTTTTTTTGTGACCAGGCCGCTGAATTATAGTAAAACCACATCACCACAGTGCTTATGAGTATTTATCCTTTATTTTTCCTGCCTTTAACCTCTTTTGTACCCTTATCCAAAGGAAGGAAGAGATTCGATCAACCGTCACTGGTAAGTGATCTCATTTTACACAATCAATTTTCTTTTTCTTTATTTTCTCCTAATTTCTAATTTCTTTAAAAGAAAATACCAATCAACCCAGACAACATCTTCCAGGATGGAAAGCAATATACTCTTAATAGATTGTGTATTGTTTCAAATAACTACTTTATTACAAAAATATACATAATATATCTATTATATGGGCATTAGAATTGGGCACCCCGTTAAACTTTAAATCGCTTTTCAATCGAGATGTTAGCACCTCCTATTATTCTTGCTATAATTTGAACTACGGATTGAATATCTTCTAATTTGATATTTGTATCGATCTTAAAATTTCTCAAAATATACGACGCCATTATCTTCATGTTCATCATTGCATATTGTTTTCCTAAAACAGCATTGTAAATACTTAAACAAAATACAAAATTTGGTTACCTATGCAATTCCTAACACCGCCACTAAACGGTAGATAACTGTATGGTGGTCGTTTAGCAATTTCGCTGGGTAAAAATCGATCGGGATCAAATTTGAGAGGGTCGGGCCAAAATTTTTCGTTTCTGTGAACCGCAGCAATGGCCACGACTAACGAAGCGCCTTTTGGGATTACGTAGTCCCCTTAAAAAATGCACTTGTATTAATGTACAAAAATGTTTTAATTTTAACAAATTACCTATATCGATGTCTTCGACAACGTTTCGAGCTACAAATGGAACAGTGGAAAACAATCGCATCGATTCTTTGATTGCTCTTTCCAAACACTGCAGTTTGGGTAAATCTTCGAGGCAAATAGGTCTGTCACTTTCTCCGAACACATCCAATAGTTCTTCGACGACTTTTTCCTAATCAAGTAAATAATAATTATTAATCCAGTAATTATTGGTTTATTAGAGTTCAAAGACCTATTTTGCCTATTTTCTCGTTAAAAGTTAAATTGAGTCTTTGGTCAAAGATTAACACGATAATTGAATGATTTATATACACTAACAACTGATGCGTTTCAGTTTAGGAAGCAATGTTTTGTCCTACTTCTTACGTGCAAGTACTCAATCCTCTCCATCAATCAACTATCCCACCTGTATTTCTTCGCTGTTTAATAACCGACTTCTGGAGGGCTTGGACATAAGAGTGCTCTTTAGTTTTAGATTTTAGTAACTTCTTCACGAGAGCAATTATTTAATTTGTAAAACATAACCCACCTGAATATCTTTAAAAATGCCTAAACAAACGAAAAAGTATCCCATGCTGCTGGAAGTCGTGTCAATTGACTGAAAAAGTCAAATGTATACTTTTTTTTATAAATAGTAATGTTTGTTACCGCTGATAGGAAAACTAAAACTTCGTCGTGTAATTCTGTCATCGTAAATTCATTTTCAATCGATAAAAGATGCTCCAAAATGGCTTTTCTTATTATCTGTAATTCAAAGAGTGTATACAAGAATCGAGCTCAAATAAATGAAAATTTCTTACCATTAAATGATAGATCATCTTTATTTTGATTAATAAACTGGTTGTATCGTTTATTGATAAGCTATAACGTAATAAATTATTTTCTAGATCAAATATTACCAATAACTAACTTACCTTTTGGATGTAAACTTCATTTTTATTCACTAACCTATCGAATTCACGTCCCATTGGAGACAAACGAAATATAAAGTCTGGGTGTAGCCACACTTGAAATGCTCTTTGTACAAGGATTTGAGATGCCCTGAAACATAAACAAAAACCCGTGAGAATCAAAATATTTGATCTAATTTGAGTAGTATAATTTAAATTGTTTTTACTTATTTTTAGATGATAAAAACTTTACCTCGTCAGGTTAGCGAGAAATCCAGGCGGTCTTGGCAGTTCCTCATTCATTCCCATTATAGTTTCTATTAAAAATTAACATAATTAAATTATTATTAAAAAATTATATTTCTAAGGCTAGCTACGCTCATGGTAAATTAAATTAAATTTTTTGGTTGGTTTTGAGACAAACCAATTTTGCATTTTCATCCGACTTTCATATTCACTTAAAACGAGTAAAACTCTTCCATTAATATACAGACAGACAAGGAGACAAATGACAAATGAGGTATATTTGATTAAAATTAAAAATATTAATTAATTACGTACTAAAATCGTGATGATAATAATATATCATCGTCGTTCATTTTATTTTAAAATACATAATTTTTTTGTATGTAAGCTTATTTTTTGGAAAGACATTTATGAAGTTATGGAAGAAAATTTCATGACAATGGGGGAGTTTAGTGGCTAATTAATTTAAAAAATAATATATGAATATAAAAGTCCAATAAAAATGATCCATATTTATACAATTGATTGATCTGAAAACCCCCTGTAAGTTACGCGCCACAGCTAACCAATGATAGTTAATCACAGCTCTGCAACGTTGTCAGCTATCATGTCACTTATGTTTTGTTTTAGAGGTTATATGAAGCAATAGTAAACGTTAAAGCGTGATTTTGTACCATCTTGGCATAAGGAAAGTTTAAAAAATCCTCTTAAACTTTTTATGTACGTTCCAGTTAACATTAAGTTAGCTTGGTAAACATTTAGATACGGCAACAGCGTTGCGTTATTATCATCTTTAAATCATTAAAGTTATTATCATTTTTAAACTTTAAATAATTTTTTTCTTCTATTAAACAATTGAAAAAAAATTGAAAAGAAAACTGAAACTTCAGTTTAACCTATAATTTCATATAATAAAATAAAAAAAAGACCTAAACTCCCTCATTACAGAAACTAATGAGATTATTGTATGTAATTAATTTAATTTTGTTTAATCATGCCATTATTAGTAATAACCAAACAGAACTATTAATTTAATCGATTCAATTAAAAGTTACACAAAAACATGTTACCGAGGAAAATATTCAGAGTAAACAACACCGGATTCATAGGTTGTGTGTATTAATTTAATTTCAGTTTGCATAAAAAATTGTATTATTAATAACAATAATCTATGACTTGGCTAATTATTAGCTTTTTTATAGTAGCCTTACTTTTCTACAAAATCGTAAAAAATATGAGTTGAAATTTGACTTTCACCCAGGGGTGAAAAATTCCAAACATTTAAAAAATCTTATCTCGAATAATTTTTGACCAAAATATTTGTATGTAACTGATGTAACTGACTATTCGCTCCAAAAAAAGGACGAATACCTCATTATTATCACGAATACGGATTACGAAAAATGTTCACTGATTTAATGAAATTAACGGAATTGTTAAACTTACCTATTACTACATCCAATGAAAACTCCATGACGAAAGTGTCCATATCAAATAGTTTCTTTTCGGGTACATGCTTTTCCATGTACTCCAACATTCTGTGACTATGTTTAACAAAAATATCAACGAATGAATCCAAAACTTTCTGGCTCATAGTAGGATTCATCAATTTTCGTTTATGTTTCCAAATTTTGCTGAAAATTTAACAAACATTTTAAATAACATTAATATTAATAGTTTAAATGAGAGAGTGTGACTTTGAAAAGCACAAAGAAAATTTTTAATTGTTCTTGCCTGGAGCTACGAGCAAACCATTTCCTAAAAGATCTCCAGATAACAAGTATCGTTTTTCTTTATCCAAACAATTCTCGCTGTTTAGCACAATCTTGAGGTGCTTGGGATCTGATATTACGACAATTGGAACTCTAAATATCCATAAAGCAAAGGTTGATCCATACGAATAAAAATATTTCAAAGCATTTCCTATGATAACTAAAAATAGGCCTCATAGTGGGTAAAAAAACTTTGATTATTCTGAAGTTATTACCGTCTATTGATGGAAAATTATAAGCAAGACCGATTAAAGGTGGCGATATTGGTCCAGGAAATTTTCCCATAAGTTTATAGATTCTTCTGTATTTTACGCGATCGTGGATTATTAAAAACACAATAAGAGCAGGCACGAGAAATAACGCGATCATCATTTTTATTATTTTAAATTGTAACTACTACTTGTTATAGTTGTTGTAAATGTACTAAACACATCTATTGCAGTTAAAAATTGTGTATCGTATAAGATTGGATATTTACATTTATAGAAACTCCAATGCATTATACTGCGTGACTCACTACAAGACCCCGGACAAAGATGTTTTTCTCTTTTCGAGACAATCACTGAATTTTTCTAAAAATAATCTAGTAATCCGATTTTAAGAACGATGAAGATCAGAAAATAAAAGAACCAAAAAATAAACAATCAGTTTGTGAGTTACAAAATGTCAAAAAAGTCGCGTCGCAATTTTATCGTTATTTGAAACTGGAAATCGTCAATGTGAAACAGTTCGAATGCTTAAAATTCCTTGACAAACCGTTTCCAACGCCATCAACAATCATCGAATCAAACAATTCTAAGAACTTGGTAATTTGGAAGACCGACCCGGAAGAGGAAAAAAATGTTCTGCTAACACTCGCCGGAATCGCAATACTACGGATTCAAAAATGGCTCGTGAAACCGGAAACACGCGAAAGTCGATTCGACGAATAGCTAAAAATGAAGTTAAAAAGAAGCCTTAGAAGCTGCGAAAAGCCCAAAAGGTAACTGACGACAACAAGCGAGTACGATTATGTTATGTGAATATTTGAATTATGTGAATATGTTGCAGTTTAATTCGTAAATAATTTATTTTTCTTTACAAGTGTTTTTGAACATCTTTCTCACTATCTAAATTGGGGTGTTTTTCCTTTTTTTTCAGTTTTACTCAAAAGCAAATGTTATTTCGACTGACTATTTTTGAAATAAAGACCCAGTATAAACAAGAGCATAAAGGTTTTACTCAATTAGAACTTGGATGGAGATCTCGGTTTAGCAGTTATTCTTTTATCAAATTTCCTATATAATTGGAGCATACAACTTTATGATTTTAGAATCAGTGGTCTCACGACAGTATTTTAAATTGTTTAATTAAAATATCATAATTTTGCTATAAATAGATAATTAGAGTCACACTTCTCTAGAGACGTTCGTGTCAGGAAAGCTTTGAGTTAATTAAAATAATTTCCAGTTGATTATAATATTTTTTATACTCGAAACATTGGACTCTGTTATACAAAGTTGCTAAATTGGTACTTTTTGTAATAATATTTATCTACTACTTATCATTTGAAATTATAGGTAGTTTATTTTACAGGTAAGGTGGCATCTGCGTCATAATACTGGCATGAGAAACCAGTTAGAAGAAGGTTTGTGAAATTAATTAATCTTAATTATTTTTTATCCGAATCGGTTGGATTCAAATAAATTGCCACTTTTCGATGCCACGGAAAGAAGTTGGATATGAGAACAATTGCTAAACCGTGACCCCGGTTTCGAACCCTAGCGGAGTAAAACTTTATTCTTCCATCTATTCCTTTCGACCTTTCGGCCGATTTCACTTGCTAGCTCTGCGAGGCGCCGACCTGTCGGCTTGCGGCCTTGGGCCGCGCGGTTTTTCTTGACGTATTACTTTTTCAACACTGTATTTTTGGTTTATATTTGGTGGTTTCACTTTAAAAGAATTTCTTCATAATAACAGAACGTATTGTAGTATTTAAAAACACTTTTTGCAATTCTGCAGCGAAATACTATCATTTCATACACATTACATAGAATTGAAAGCGGCTTGTTTTCTGCACGTAAGATTACTTATGTTATTTGATCTTTTCGTAATCTTATCTTTCGCGAGATGACTTTACCTTCACTTTTCCGCACTACTGGCGAGTTATTTTCATTTCAGCATTGTCCAGATTGAGCAATTTTGTTAAAATATTCTTTATTTACCGAATTGCAGATTTGCAAAATATTGTTCAACACGTACTTCAATAGTTATTGTTTCCATTCGAGGTTGATTTTGCTGACTCGCCCTCAAGTAGCTATTTAAGTACTGTCACAAATAGCTATTACGACATTCATGTGACGTGTGATTAACTTTTGAATAATGCAATATATTTTTAATATCTCCAAACACCAAACAGATTTTCTCGGCAACGTACTGACATCTCGTAAAATTCAGTCAACTAATTGGCAATTTTTTATTTCCTTAATTTTCTACAGAAATTTTCATAAATGCCAATGAAAAGGAAAAAGCCGTTTGGTAAAACTTTTAGGAATTAAAAATATTTTTCTCCTTACTAACCGACCATTATTTAATTTGAAAACGGCTGCATATCCCTCTAACTGAATAGGATTTTTTATATATCATAGGTTTTTTTCGTAAATCCACCGTTAAAGGTATGAAATAAAGTTTTCACACACCCTTACGATTTTCTCGTGAAAAATAAAATTTATTTAATTTTGAATCAAGCGGGAATTATTTATTTCCCTGCAAATATGGAACATTTTGCAATAAAATTTTTTTATAAATTTCTTTTTGGTTTGTCTACAATGTTGGTCCAACTGTGTTAAATTTTTAAAATACCAACAAAATAATGTTTCTCTCTGATTCTGTCGAAGAAAAAAGAGAAGAAAAAATTAAAAAATTTATGATGTCTTACCCAAAACAGAAAATCACTTTTAGAAACTTATTGCACTGTTTCCAAGTAAGGTTTGCTTCGTTGCGGCTAGGTTCAGCAAAATATTTTTTCCAAATTTTTGAAAATTAAATTTTTTTGTTTCTTCGGCACACACTTGCACACCTAAATCAAAAAGATACTATAATATTTTTTCGAAAATCAATCCTATTATGTTCAAAACTGATGAGTTTGTTTTCATCTAAAACGCTCCCGGTTTGTATCCAAAATTTTGAAGTCTGCAGTTTTTCTTAGATTGTGCCTTTATTTGGCGTTTTTGACTAAATGTGTAATACAAATAAATTTCCGACTTTCGAAATGCTATCTGATGTTGCTATCACATTTTAGAAAATTTGACGAAAACACGCATTTCCGTCAAAATGGAGAAACCATTCAGAATGCATTAGGTCCTTATTAACCTACCAATATTTAATTTAAAAACGGTTGCGTACGCTTCTAACCGAATAGGATTTTTATGTATCTTGGGTTTTTCGTAAATCCACTGTGGAAAGCGCGAAAAGCGAACGCAATTTTTTCAAAAGTTTTCAAGGGTACCTTATGATTTTCTCGTGAAAAATAAAATTTATTTAATTTTTAATCAAGTGGAATTTATTTATTTCCCCACTAATGCCGAACATTTTGCATTAAAATTTTTCATAAATTTCTTTTGGTTCGCCCACAATGTTGGTTGGACCGTATTAAATTTTTAAAATAGTACCGACAAAATAAGGTTCTTCTCTGATTCTGTCGACGAAAAATCGGATGTGGCCATGCCCATGACTTTATCATATTTTATTAAATATTAAAAAATAATTTTAATAATAAAAGAAAAAATATTTTCCATTAACCAATGTGACCCAAAGTCTAATCAGCTCTAAGTCTAAATATAAAATACAAAATACCAACTTTAGTTTTGAAATTCTCATTAGTTTTGAAATATGTAATAAAAACTAATAATAAATAAAAGATTTAAAAAATTGCTCCCATGAACCAATTTTATCCAAAATTTAATCAGCTCTAATTCCTCCCATGAACATAACAAATTTCAACTTCAGTCTTGAAAATCCTTTTAGTTTTTAAAATATTAAATAAAGGCTAATATTAAATAATAATATTTAAAATAATAAAAACAATAGTTTTTATAAACTAATTTAACAAAATTTAATCAGTTCTAAATATTGATTAAAATATGCGAAAACCTAAATTTAGTTTAGAAATTGTTTTACTTTTGGAAATATTAATTAAAAACTAATATTAAATAATAAGATTTAAAAAATTTTAAAAATAGTTCCCATGAACCAATTTTAACCAAAATTTAAATAACTTTAACTCCAGCTATAAAGATAGAAAATATCAAATTTGGTTTTGAAAATTTTGTTAGTTTTCAAAATATTAAATAAAGACTAATATTAAATAATAAAACTTAAAAAATTAAAAAAACAATAGTTTTCATAAAACAATTTTAACTAAAATTTAATGAGTTTTAAATCTCGACATAAGTATGGTAAATCCTAAATTTCGTTTTGAAATTCTTATTAGTTTTGAAATATTAATTAAAACTAATATTAAATAATAAAATTTAAAAAATAAAAAAATAGTTCCCGTGAAGCAATTTTAGCCAAAATCTAATCAGCTCTAAGTCTCAACATAAGGATACAAAATCCAAAATTTTGTTTGAAAATTTTATTAGTTTTTGCTGTAGGTCGCACACAAAATTTGACCACACACAGACACACACAACACACACACACACACACACACACATTTTTGAAATGGTCTTATTTTACTCAGGGGACCTTAAAAGTGTAAATCCATCAAAATCTCAAATTTTTTTCTGCACGAAAACAATACTTTCTCATATTACATATGATAAAGTAAAAAGGAAGAAAAATTATAAAATTTATCATGACCTCTTTCCCAAAACAGAAAAAAATTTTTTAGAAATTCATTGCACCGTTTCCAAGTAAGTTTCGCTTCGTTGCGGCTAGGTTCAGTAAAATATTTTTCCAAATTTTGATAATTAAACGTTTTTTGTTTTTCGCAATTTCTTGATGTAACTTTTAATGTATAAAATTGTCGTAAATTTTTTTTACTTGAGATTTTCAATTAAATTTGAGCTTATTAGCAAGCTAACGTAATTTAAAAATTAATAGTTTTTTCGTTTTAAATAAACTTGCAGGGCCGCGCGAATCTACGACGTCATAATTACAAGTTCCGCATGCCTTCTCGAAATTGATCAAATTCTAAAATTTGTATATTGCGATTACGCAATAAGGGTACCTTTTAGGAAAAAATGTCAAGATACCATTTTTGTAGGTTTAATTTTTGTCTCGCCGAAGGTTTATTGAAATTAAAATTTGGTGCAAAATTACGGCGCGCAGAGCGTTGGCAAAAATCAATCATTTGGGAAACAGAATTGAACCTTCGGGAGCTTGTAACAGGAAAATTAAAGCGAGAAGGTACTTATTTTTTTCCAGATAAGTATCGCAATCTTCGTAAGAACCAAGTAAAAAAAAAGAAATCAAAATTTCGAGCTAGGATAACGGAATTAGAGCAAAAATAAGTAATCGTTTAGAACCCCATCGAAATGGCGGGGTACCCTTTTATAAAGTTTTTAAAATTTTATCGTCGTTAGATCTATTTTGCCCACGTTCCTGCAAAATTTCGACTTTCTATCGCCCGCCGCTTTGCCTACACGTTGCTAAATATAATCTGTACTTTCAAATCAATAAAATCCCTTAAAAGTTAACAACTACCCTGTTCTTTTTTTCGATAAATGCAAATAAAAAGATTAAGAGAACAAAACGAAACCAAAAAATCGAAAATCGACCGGTAAATAAAGAAGTTAAAAATAGAAACCCCTCGTGAGGGGCCCTTTTTTTAAGTTTTTGGAATTTTCCCTGACTCGTTGGCGGTCGTTCTAGGTGCACCCAAAACTCCAGCTTTCTAGCTCCGGCAGTTTGGGCTGTGAATTTCGATGATGAATGAAGACGATCAGCTTTATATATATGTTACGGTCAATGACGACAATTCGGCTATTAACGTCAATGGCCGGTCAATGACGTTAATGCCCACTTACGTTGGCCATTGACGTTAATGCCCGGCCAATAACGATAATGACCAAGCATTTTGGGCAATGATAACATTTAAAATTTTATATGTAGTTTTACATCATTGTCCGGCAATGACGTCATTGCCCAATACAGAGTGGGCAATGATGATATTACCATTGTACGGTGAGGAATGTTGTATAACAAAACTAGTATCATTTTAGTTGGCGATTTTTTTATAGAGATTAAGTATTATTAAGTAATTACCAACTTAAAAATATATCTAATAAGTTAAATAAAAAACGAAAAACAATTAAAACGAAAACAATTAAAACGAAAAGGAATTGAACATAACAGAAATGGATAACAAAGATCTCGATGAAATGCGAAAGCGATTTAATGAACAAATTAACCTAGCAATACAAGAAAAACGTGATGATAATAAATCGTATTTAGACGTTGGTGAATACAACAACCGAATTGGTGAAGTTAAAGAGGCGAAGACTTTACTTTTACAAGAGGGGTCTAAGAAAACAACGAAGCATTATAGGATGGTGCGTAAATATGATGTAATTACTATAAATGGAAAAGAGCGCCTAATCAAACCTGTTGCTGAAAGTAATCTATCAAAAGTTTTGTATTATGCAACAAATGAAGAATTGTTTGATATTATCCATAATGCTCACCTGGCAATCGGACATGGTGGAAGAAATAGAATGGTAGCCGAAATAAGTAAACACTTGTGCAATATTACCAAAGAAACGATAATGGGATATCTTCGGAATTGCATCCAGTGTCAAAAGAAAAGTAGCAATCCTAAGAAAGGTTTAGTTTCGAGACCCATTTTGCATTCACAATTAAATTCACGTGTTCAGGTTAATTTGATTGATATGCAGTAACAAAGCTACAATGAATTTTGCTTTATTATGGTGTATCAAGATCATCTTACAAAGTTTGTGTTGCTGAAAGCTTTAAAAAGCAAAAGAGCAGAAGAAGTCGCTTTTCATTTGCTGGAAATTTATACTACTTTTGGGGCATCTCTTATTTTACACTCCGACAATGGCCGAGAATTCGTCAATTCAGTTCTGATGAAATTACATGCTGCCTGGCCTGAGGTGAAAATTGTTCACGGAAAACCTAAGCATAGCCAAAGTCAAGGATCTGTTTAGCGGGCCAATAGAGATATCGAGGATATGTTGGGAACGTGGATGGCCGAAAATAAAACTTCAGATTGGCTTGCAGGAATTAAATTTATTCAGTTTAAGAAAAACCGTGCTTTGCATTCTGGAATTGGAAGATGCCCATATAAAGCAATGTTTGGATGTCCGACTAGGGTACGATTAGCCTCAACTGGAATTCCACACGATGAAATTTTTAATTTATCCACCGAAGAAGAAATCGAAACTTTATTACAAGAAATGGAAGGAAGGTTTGAAGAACTAACAGATAAAAATGCAGATGAAGAAATGCAAGATAACAAATCAGTTGGTGAAATGGAAGGTAATGTGGAACCAATACTTGAAACCGAAGAAGACATTGAAAACTTGTTAGAACCCGTTGTTGAAGAAAGAAACGTTTGCAGCCAGTGTACTATAGTATTACCTCTTGGCGAAGAAGTTAACCATGCTGGAATATGCCACAATTGCGAAAGTCAGGAGAATATTACTGTACAACGTAAAAGATGTAGAGAAGCATTAGAAAACAAGCCTCTAATGCCCGATTGCACGACCTCCGACTAAAAGTGGCCCTTACCTAAGTGATCCTTAACTATAAGGTGCAGATTAGTTTAGGTTGCATTGCACCACCTTTACATAACGTCGGCTTAGTTAAGCTTCAGATTAATTTAGCAACACCGCATTTTTATAGTAATTTTGGTAATATTTTAGGAATTTTACACAGACATAAATTTTAGGTTGGTTAAACTTGCAAACAAAAACAAAATGCATAATACATAACCTTATATTATTCTTTTACATTCAACGTTATTGTTCATTGTAGAAATTTAAAAAATATCTAAAAAAAACAAGTTTATAGGAGATACAGAATTATTTCTGTCATATGGATATTCCAATTGTGGCTCAATTTCTCTCAAAACCCTAACAACTGTCTCCTTCTGAAGTCGAAATCTTTTAAAAAACGACAAATCATCCATACCATTAATATAGTTTGCTCTTTCGTAAATTTGTCTTGGAAAACCATGATTAATTATTAAAATTTTTAATAATTTTTTAATTAATATTAAAAATATTTAATAAAAGCTTCCAAATCGTCTTCAAATAAGTCATGCATCATTTCATTCATGTTGTGCGCAAATATAACACACTTTATTGAAATATTATTAATGTTTTAACCTACAAATTTATCTCACAACCATAAAACCCTAAAATTATTCATCAATTTCTGTCATTTAAGGTTAAGAACAGTTTAAGCCGCAGATTTCGTCGGCTTAAATTTAGTGGTTCGTAAGAGGTTAAGGAACACTTAATTCGGTGGTGCAATGGAATAGGTGGCACTTAATGATTTAAGGAACAGTTAACACTTTAAGGAGAGGTCGTGCAATTGGGCATAAAATGCTCAAGTTACCAAACGAAAAATTTTCTGTTGTTCAAATTGGAAGTACGGTTCGAATTCCTATACCAGACGTAGACAGAGCTCGCGGTTCCTTCGAAACATACTGGCTGTTGTTATTTCAGTGGAAGATGGCCTTTATAAACTTTGCACAATTTATGGTGTTTTAAAGCATAAATATACTCGATCGAGTTTAACCCTTGTACTGAAAAGCTAATTATATTAGAAAACATTAGCGAAACGATCAAGGAAAATGAAATTACTCTTAGACAAGCTGCAGCTCAAAACAGTGTTTTAGGAGGACAGGGTTACAAGGGTTACAAGTTGTCACTGCAAGGGTGGATGTAAGAATAATAAATGTGCGTGTCGTGCTAGCAAACAAATTTGCAATTCGAAGTGCCATGGATCACTCCCATGCCAGAATAAAATGATGGAATTTAAAAAATTTTATTTAACTATTTTTAGATTTAAAACTTTTGTTAATTTTATTATTTTGTTAATAAATGATTATAATACAATAAATACAATACACCTAAATGTTGCTTGCCAGTTGGCTGTTAAATTCAAATCGCTATTTTGCTGTTCCTTATAGCATTCATTCTATGATATCATCATTGTCCAATCCTTTTTGGCCATTAACGTTATTGACCGGCCAAAGACGTAAATATTACAATCAGATGAAAATATTTACATCATTGGCCAACGTCAATGGGCATTGACGTTAATGGCCGGTCAATGACGTTAATGGCCAGCATAATTGGGCATTGACGTCATTGACCGGCCATTGATGTCAATGCCCAATTTACATCATTGACCGTAACATTATATAATAAATAATATCTCGTAACTGATTAGTAGTGACAATTATTAATTCATTTGAATATGAAATATTTATTGTAAATGTTTATTATTGCTTGTTGAAAATATATGTTAAATAAAATATTTTAAAAAGTTTCAAGTATAATGAAATTTGAAAAATGTATTATTTTTTAATACAATTCTAATGAAATTTAAAATTTTCCAACTCACATTAAAGTTTAGGACCTCCTTTGCGTAAACTTTAATGTGAGTTGAAAATTTTCAAATTTCATTATACTTGAAACTTTTTAAAATATTTTATGTAACATATGAAATATTTATTATAAATTTTATTAATTACTTACTTTGCATAGGCGTCGACTGAAGAACCAATTTTGTTTTTAAATTTTGAAAAAATTTTCGATAAAGTCGTGTTATTAGAAGGAAAACAAGAAAAAGAAGAACTGTTACTACTGTAATATTTACAAATAGATGAAAATATACCGTGCATCGGTGCCGGAGTCAGGTTTTTTTGGAATAAAATCACGGTTTATGAAAACCTTTTTCTTCACTCCCCAATGTGCGATACATATACGTACTCGTACTCAATGGGTAACATCTAAAAATTGTTCAAGTCGGCGCCTATGTTTACTGAACTGATTATTTGAATCATAAACCACGTGTTTATGTTTACTAGAAATAAATATTTACGACAAGTGAAAATTCTTATCTCCTCGTATCCTCTTACCCGGATATACCTTGGACAAAATTATGGTTTATATTGTGATTGGCTTCTTGAAAAACTATTATATTTTAGAAGCATATATCCAGATTAATAATCTTCTATCCTTAAGGGCCATAAAAAATTAATCGCCCAACTTTTTCCAAAAAAAGAAAATTTGAAAATGTAGAAAGTTTTAAAACCATCCCCAGTCCCCCTATATTATTAAAAATTGAGCAATTCGACATCTTCGTTTCGTACATTTTTGCGAATAAAATATTGACACTTATCTACGACCAATTGAATCTGCACTAAAAAATAAATTATGAATGCATTCGAGATTTTATAATATGTTCTTAAAAGATATTATAATAAAACTTGTAACCCTCCTTTTTAATTATTGGTTAAATTTTTATCTAATCATATTTGATTGTCAAAACTGTCGGCAGTTTTTCAATTTCATTTTAATCGGATCATTTGTGAAGAATTTTATCATGGCGGCCAAATAATAAAATCTCATATATTCTGTAAACACTCCGTAAAGACATACTATCATATAAAATAAACCACAGCAAAATCGATTGATGAATTAAAAAGTTAGAATCAGAACAAAAAATAATTTTATGTTGATATTTTTATCTTGTCGTATTTGATTGCTAAAGCTGTTTATTTTTTTATCAGAGGTAAACTGAATATCTCCCATTGCAGAGATCTGCCTCCCAGGGGGTACGGAATTTAAAATTACGTAGTTTATAATAATTAATTGTCAGATTACGAATTAAACACATTTACTTGGCCTAGCTAACTTTATTAAACTTGAGATATGCTTAAATATTTAATTTATTTTTAATAAAAATAAATTATTTGAACCGACGGGTCTGGGGGTGTGGAACACCCTCCAGTGCCTCTGCAACGGGAGATCTTCAGTTTACTTCTGATAAAAAGTAAACTACTCGGTCTGGGGGTTCTGCATGTTCTACGATTTTCTTCATTCCAAAACTTGTGCACTGGAGGGTGTTTCACACCCCAGACCCCGGATTGAGTAATTTATTTATATCAGAAGTGAACTGAGGATCTCTCGTTATAGAGGCACTGGAGGGTGCTCCACGCCCCCCAGATCCCCCGAACCAAGTACTTTATTTTTTATCAGAAGTAAACTGAAGATCTTCCATTGCAGAGGCACTGAAGGGTGTTCCACAACCCCCAGATCTCTCGGATCAAGCAGTTTATTTTTTATCAGAAGTAAATTGAAGGTATTCCGTCCGTATTCCGAGATCTATCTCCCAGAAGATACGGAATTTATAATTATGCAGTTTATGATTAATTGTCAGATTATGAATAAAACACATTTACTTGCCCATAGCTAATTTTAAAAAAACTTGGGATATGCTTCTTCTTCTTAAATTAGGACTAGATCCTGTAATATCCAACAGTAACCTCGACAGTAACCTTGGGATATGCTTAAATATTTAATTCACTTTTAACAAAAATAAACTACCTAATCCGGGGGGTCTGGGGGGTGTGGAACACCCTCCAGTGTCTCTGCAACGGAAGATTTACAGTTTACGTCTAATAAAAAATAAACCAATTAATCCAAATATTACAATGCAGGCAAACATATTAAAGGTTTGAATATTTAGTAGAAACTCTCCGCTACCGCTTCAGTTTTCTAAAAAAATTATGACATATTCTTGGGGGCAACAAAAAAAGGTAAAGCAAAAATAAATTATGTACAATCATGCACAAACGATTATTTAAATTATTTTCAAAATCGGGAGGGTGGAGCTAGCAGGTCTCCATACCCCACCCCCAACTAATTTTCTAAATAATTCAAAACCAAAAAAGGTCCAACCGAAAATAAAGAATGCACAATAGATTTAGACTTTTTTGAATTAAAAATTTGCAATGGAAGGGGGCTGATGATATGCACCTTATCGCCACCATATGCACCTAGTGCGTTATTTTCGCTTCAATGTAATTAAGTAATCACGACGAAATAATGAATTACCAAAGCTTTTTATTAAGCTACCAAACCTCCATGATATTCAAACAAATAAGCTAAAAAAATTACAAAATTAACTAAAGAAATCTTATTTTAATTTAATTAATTGATTACTGTTAAACTAGCAACTACCAAAACTTTTAATTAGTAAAATAATGACCGCCAAAGGTCTATTCAACGTTTAAGATAAAAAAATGTTAAGAAAATCCACTGATGTAAGTTAATTCGTTATCAAATAATTATTATTGAATACACGTGTCTTATCTATGATACACATTGACCGTAACGCATGCGCATAAGCTAGATTCAACTTCATGTAATTCTCCAAAAATTTACCAACTTTATGATACTTCACTTGTACTTCAATATACTTAACACGTAGTTTACCTACTTTACACGTACTTCATGTACTTCACAAGTATTTTAGTTATTTTACAAGTACTTCATGTACTTCATGAAATACATGAAATAAATATTTTAAATCTATCTCGCGAAAATATACTTTCATATAAAAAACCGCATCAAAATCGGTTCAAAAGTGGTCTAGTACCGTCCAGGTGAAACTCATAAACCCCTCCCCCCCTCCCCTATCTTGGGTTGACTTCAAGTTTCATTCTTTAGTAACAAAATACTTTAATTTTTCGATATTTTGTATTAGGATGTATTTCGTACATTTATTGAAAATTTAAGAAAAAATAACAATTTTAATCGTAAACCTTCAGAAGAGAATAATCCAGAGAATCTGTTGAGAAGTTTGTTGTTTTGGATCAACAATGTAAGTGTTTAATTTAATAATTCAACGACTTTGTTCAACATTTTAATTTTTGGTTTAATAATTTAATTGTTTTTTGCTCGATAATTCAATTGTTTTTAGTTTAACAATGCAATTATTCATGATTCAACAATTTAATTTGCCGTAATTCAGCAATTCAACTGTTTCTTTAACACTTCTATTGTTTTTCAAACAATTTATTTCACTGCCTCATTTCTAGGCTTGTATGCACAGTATACGAAGAAGCTTTATACACCTCGTTCCAAAATTTAAAGGTCGATCAGAACAATTCAATTTTTTTAAAATACTAAAAATAAAATAAAAAAAATAAAATACAGAATTGCTTTCAATTGAGGTGCAGTTCTTTCTCGAATTCAAGGTTATTTTCAAAATTAGTAGGAGATTTTGAGTGAAAATTACTTTTATACGGCCAGCAGACTTTTCTGTGCCATAATCGCCAAGATCATTTACATAATTTTGGGCAATACATAAGCATCTACAATATTTTTGAGCAATTTCCCTCATATTTGTTCCATTAGATTAGAAAACATGTATACCACCTTTTTATCCATTTTAACATTTGTTTTGCTAAATATTTCATTTTTGCTACTTTATATTAGTTTTTCATATTATACGTATATTGTTTTTGTGTAGAAAACCTTGTAGTACATAAACAAATTTTTAGGCAGATTTTAAAGTGGTCAAAGAAAGTTTCAATTTTTATTTACGGAATAAATAACAATTAAAAATGCGTTTCAATTTTTTATTTTAATTACTAAAAAAAATCTTATATTAAACAAAAATTTATTGTAATAAATATGTATTGTTGTAGGAAGTTGAAATTGGTTTGTTCTTTAAAAATTGGCGAATAATAATCGTTCAAAATTATGTAAAATTAACCAAGTTTTGAATTTTTGTTAAAAAATACCATAGGGAACAACATAATAAAATTTTGAATTATGAAAACTGAGCTCAGTGTTCTCCACTAAAGATTTATATTATATTTGCATTGGCATGGGTATTGGACACTTAAAAAAATGCACCTTCGCTACACTTTATATCGCTTTTCAATGGAGATGTTTGCGCCTCCTATTATTTTTGCCACAATTTGAACTACGGATTGCATATTTTCCAATCTTATATTTGTATCTACTTTAAAATTTCTCAAAATATAGGACGCCATTATCTTCATGTTCATCATTGCATATTGTTTTCCTAAAACAACATTATAAATACTTGAAAAGAAATAATCAATTTGGAGACCTATGCAATTCCTGGCACCGCCACTAAACGGTAGATAACTGTACGGTGGTCGTTTAGCAATTTCGCTGGGTAAAAATCGATCGGGATCAAATTTGAGAGGATTGGGCCAAATTTTTTTGTTTCTGTGAACTCCAGCTATGGCCACGACTAACGAAACGCCTTTTGGGATTACGTAATCCTCTTAAAACATATACTTGTGGCGATTGATATACAAAAACGTTTTAATTTTAGCAAGTTACCTATATCGATGTCTTCGACAACGTTTCGAGCAACAAATGGAATACTGGAGAACAACCGCATCGATTCTTTAATCACTCTTTCTAAATACTGCAATTTTGGTAAATCATCAAGACAAATGGGTCTGTCGCTTTCTCCAAACACATCCAATAGTTCTTCCATGACTTTTTTCTAATCAAGTAAATAATTACTAAAATATTAAATGTTTTGTAAAACGAAACTCACCTGAATATCTTTAAAGACGCCTAGGCAAACGAAAAGGTATCCCATACTAGTAGAAGTCGTGTCAATTGCCTGAAAAATAAAGTGTTGACTATAAATTCTTTAAATTTTGTTATACGTTACCGCTGATAAGAAAACTACAACTTCGTCCTTCAATTCTTTGATCGTAAGTTTATTTTCAATTGATAAAAGATGTTCCAAAATGGCTTTTTCGTATTGTCTTTAATCCAAAGAAAGATAATAAGTACAAAAATTTTTGATTTTAGCTTTAAAATATAGAGGAGGGAGGAGGGAGAAATGAATATATAATCAGAGTCAAAAAGATAGTCTATGGCGGCCTACAGATTATAATTCTCACAGCAAATACAATAAAATAGCATGCAAGCACTCCTTCCTCCGTAGTCTGTATTCAAAGGCGTTGGTAAAGAATTGAGAACTGTGAGGATAAAAATCTATATGCATTATTTTTGTTACTTTCTCCGCCAGAAGTAGATGGCGTTAGTAAAAATACCATCGGCGGAGGTACGCCTCCGAGCACAAAGAGTCACTTTTTGCTTTTAATATGCAAAATACTATTGCATGAAATTTTTTTTTACAATAAATTCTTATATTGAATGAAAATTTCTTACCATTAAATGATAAGCAATTTTTATCTTGATTATGAAACTGGTTGTAACGTTTATCGATAAGCTAAAATGTAAAAAATTATTTTCTAGATCGCATATTACGAACAACTAATTTACCTTTTGGATATAATCTTCATATTTATTCATTAACTTATGGAATTCACGTCCCAGTGGAGACAAACGAAATATGAAGTCTGGATGTAGCCATACTTGGAATGCTCTTTGTACCAAGATTTGAGATCCCCTGAAACAATTTATCGAAATTTGTCAGCAGAAACCCGTGCGAAACAAAATATTTAATCTATTTTAAGTAATAATATTTAAATTCTAATGTTATTATTTATAAATGATAAAAAATTTACCTGGTCATATTAGCAAGAAAACCATGCGGTCTTGGTAGTTCCTCGTTGATTCCCATTATAGTTTCTATTAAAAATTATTATAATTAAATTGTTTTTGAAAAGGATATTTAATTAGTATTTTTTTGAGTTAGTAAAGGAAATAAGACAAAAAATCGTAATTACTTAGGAGAGAAATCAAAATAATAAAAAAGTCATTCGGTACCACAGATGTCATATGAAAAACCGCAGACAAACTACAAAGTGTCTCAAATTTGGTTGTAACTTTGATATGCATGTCGCCAGCATTCCCCCATTTCGAATTTTTTATTCAAAAAAGTCAAAATCGTCTGTGCATGATTGTGCATTGTTTATTTTCGTTTGTACCTCTTTCGTTTTAGAATTATTTAAAAATTTAGTTTTCATTTTACCTCTTTTATTTTCGCGTAATTGAAAAAAGTTTTGGAGGAGGGGGGGCTGGAGACATGCTAAATTTGAACTTTGAATTTCGGATTCAAAATTGTTCAGTTCGTTTGTTCTTCGTATGTACTTGTTTGTGCAAACTTTATTTTAAATTGTTTTGCTAGCAAGATTGAATTCCTAAAAGCCAATTAGAAGGGTTATGAACAAAAGATCAAAATTGGTCGCAGTTCTGTAAGGCACACATAGCCAATCGACCCCTAAGTACAGTACAATACAATACATTAAATGTAACATGTTTTTAATTAAATGTTACATTATTAACAACAAATGTCTAACTTTTACCCTAGAAGAATAAATAAAAGAGGAAATTATAGAAAATAAATTATGTTTCAACTTTTTCCAATCCTTTTGTTGTAGAACTTGCACGCTTCGGCAAAATTGTAAAAATTTACTCAGAAATTTGACTTTTTCCCGAGAGTGCAGAACAATTTTTTAGTTTAGAGTTTAGAACAAATTAAATGAAATTTATTTCAGATTAAGGGAATTTAATTTAGAACAACTTTTCACTTTTGCAATCTCTTAGTGAAATTTGTATAAAATTAGTTATATAAATAAAACTGATATCCACTTTTTTAGATTTAATAAAATCAAATGAAGTTTTCAACTTACCAATTACTATATCTAAGGAATACTCCATGACGAAACTGTCCATATCGAAAGGTTTTTTTTCGGGAATATGCTTTTCCATGTACTCTAACATTCGGTGGCTATGTTTCACAAAAATATCAACAAATGAATCCAAAATTTTTGGTTCATAGTAGGATTAATCAATTTTCGTTTTTGTTTCCATATTTTTGCTAAAAATTTGACCAACAGTTTAAATAAATATTAAATTTAATAACTTGAAAGAAGAAAGCTTCCGAACTTGATCATCTTTGAAATTTCTATTTATACTTCTACTATTCTTTTTGTTATTTACAATGAAGCATACTCAATTTTTTTAGTCAAAAATAAAAATAATATAAAATTGAGGAAGCTAAGAGTAACCAAAAATAATCAACAACATCAGAAATGGTCAGGCTCGGAAACAACTTTCATTAATTTTGATATTAACTCTTATTTCTTATTTTTTAATGAAAATATTTCGATTGCAAAATTACCAAATTTCATTTTTTACGTTATCTTTAAAATATTTTCATCAGTTTTCTTAATTTTACCACTTCGTATAACTTGGAAAAGTTCAAAAACAAATCAAAAAATTTTCTTGCCTGGAGCTACAAGCAAACCATTTCCTAACAGATCCTGGGACAATAAGTATCGTTTTTCTTTATCCAAACAATTCTCGCTGTTTAGCACAATCTTGAGGTGCTTGGGATCAGATACTACGATAACCGGAACCCTAAATATCCACACAGCAAAGGTTGATCCATACGAATAGAAATATTTCAAAAAACTTCCTATGATAACTGAAAAAATACCACATAGTAGGTTAATAAACTTTTAACTGCTTGGAAGTTTTTACCGTCGATTGAACGAAAATTATAAGCTACACCAATTAAAGGTGGCGATATTGGTCCAGGAAATTTTGCCATAAGTTTATAGATTCTTCTGTACTTTACGCGATCGTAGACTATTAATAACACAATAAGAGCCAGCACAAGAAATAACGCGGTCATCATTTTTATTATTTGATATTATAACTTGTACTTGTTGGTGTACTAGTTATTCTACTTATACTAAACGCATCTATTGCATTCAGAAGTGCATTTTCTAGATGCGTAGGTATCGTAGAAGATCGGTTGTTTGCATTATGGTATTACTTACCTACTTAACTTAGATGTTGTATAAAAATGCATTAGAAAATTGATTTCGCCTGACATTTTTGTTGTACAAAATATTGATTTTCATATAAATTAATATACATTTCCAACGTGCTTATTGCAAACACCGCGATTCGTAAAATACAAAAAATTTTAATATTGTATTATATAGATGAAGGTGCCTATGCGGGGCTAGGAAGGATAATAGTAAACCTATAAAACATGACATTATTTTATGAGTTTAATATCATTAAACTTTTTATCCTTCTTTACCGCAAACCGGTACCTGACCGCTAACAGGCACATTCGCATAGAAAAACCAAAGAAGTCTGCCATGAAAACTCTCGTAAAAAGTATTTTTCAACAGAAAGCCAAGGTTGTTTTATAGATTTCAGACACCATAACAGTGGAGGTAAAGTTTAAATAATTCATATACCTGTTGCTATTGGTTTATTTTCTCTTGTACCTATATTAAATTAGAATCAAATAATATGTTGAATAAAATATTTTAAAAGGAATGAAATTTGAAATTTTTTTACAATTTTAATAAAATTTGAAAAGACGAAACCACTTTACGCAATGGGGTCCTTGACTAAAATGTATTATTATTATTATTATCAGTATTACACTCTAAAAAAAGTATTACTATCTCCTACGAGATTTACAAATCCCTTTGTTGGGGTGGATTACTCCCCGTTTTACAATATATAATATTCGCCTTATCGCCTTTTCGTTATTTTCTTCACAGTCTGGGGTGACTTCTTGTCAGCTCTACAATGTTCCTCCATAACCTCCTGTCATCTGTTTTTTCTTTCCATCCATTTACCCCCATGATACTCAGGTCATGCTCCACTTGATCCCACCATTTCATCCTTGGCCTGCCCCTTGGTCGGCTCTCGCCCGGTCTCCATTGCGTAATCGCTTTTATCGGCGAAGTATCACCGGTCCTCATTACGTGTCCCAACCATCTAATTCGTTGTGCCTTGATATATTTAACTATATCCTCTCCATTCATGGCTTCCAGGATTTCGTGGTTCATCATTCGTCTCAGTTCTTCATTTGACTCCTTATGGGTCCCAATATCGCTCTCAGTACTTTACGTTCAAATCTTCTGAGCCGTTCCTCCTCCTCCATCGACATGCACAGTGTCTCGGCGGCATACGTGACCACCGGTCTGATCAAGGTCCTGTAGATTTTAACCTTCGTCCTTTTTGTCAGTTGTTTACTCACGAGTAGCTTTTTGTTTGCGTAGAATGTTCTATTCCCGGTTTTGATTCTTCCTCTATCTCTTCTCTTCTTCTTACTGTTCTATTTATCTGTACTCCCAGATAACAGAAGGTTTCTACCTCTTCAAACTCGTATGTGTCTGTTTTCAATTTACTTCTTATGTGCGCTTCGTTTCTATCACATTTCATATACTTCGTCTTCATGCCATTCACTATAAGTCCCATTTTTTTTGCTGCTTTCGCCATTTCTCTGAATATCTCAAGCATCCTCTTCAGTGATCTCGATATAATGACAATGTCATCGGCGTACGCGATTATCTGTACTTCTTTATTTGTTATCAGACCCTCGCATTTGGTGTCTCTAACTATCTTATTTACCACTAGGTTGAACAGAGCTGCCGACAGCGCATCGCCCTGTCTAACACCGCTGTTTATTTCAAAAGGTGCTGTTCTACCTGCCGATGTTCTGACGCTTACCTTGGTGTTCTTCATTGTCATCTTGATTAATCTTTGTAGTTTCCCGGTAGCATTTCTTTTAGAATGTTGTATAGTTCTTTTCTGCTTACTTTATCAAAAGCTTGCTGATAGTCTACGAACAACAAATGCAGGTCAATGTCATGTTCATGGCACTTCTCTATTGTTTGTTTAAGCACATGAATCGCATCCACTGTGGATCGCCTTTCATAAAACCATATTGACATTCACTCATGTTATCGTTTGTGTACCTGGTCAATCTGCTGTGCAATAGAGCCGTTAACACCTTATACGCTGAGTTTAACAACGTGATGCCTCTATAATTCGAACATTCGTCGGCGCTACCTTTCTTTCTCATTGTGACTATTTCACCTATGTTCCATTCTTCTGGCATTCTTTCTTCTTACCATATTCTTCTAATTATCTCACATATTCTCTCCTTCACCAGTTCCCTCCATATTTTATAAGCTCCACGTCCATACCATCCACTCCTGGAGCCTTACCGTTCTTCATTTTGTCTATCGTCTCTATGATTTCCGTATTGTTTGGAGTAGCTTCTTCGGTTTCATCATCTACTACCTCTTCTCCGATCTCTACAGATTCCTCATCCTCACTGTTCAATAACCTTTGAAAATGTCTTGTCCATATCTGCTCGATTGCTTTTGTGTCATACTCGATTGTTCCTTGTTCATTTTTCATTCCTCTTGCTTTTATATTGCATGTGATCTTTTGATTTCTTATCTTTTGATAGAACACTCTCGATTTGTTAATATTATTGTTTATTTCTATTTCCTCCATTTGCCTTTCCATCCAACCGTTCCTCTTCCTTCTGTACAGTTTGTTGGCTTTATTTACCTCATCTCTATAGCCATTTCTGTCTTCCTGCCTTCCAGTTCTCAACCATTGTTCTCTTGCCTCATTTTTTATTCTGCTGGTTGCTGCGCATTCATCATCGAACCATTCTTTGTGTCTTCTTCTCTGTCTGTATCCTAGCTCTTCCCTCGCACATGACATGATTCCTTCTGCGATATTCTTCCATTCGAGTTCCATATCATCGGACCTTTCTTTGTTTGACATCTCTTTCTCCATTCTTTCTTCATATTGTTTCCTTGTTTTGCTTTTATTCAGTTCTTCTGTTGCTATTCTCTTGTGCCCTTGGTTGGGGCTCTTGAAGCTCGGTACACCTTGTTTGATCTTTGCGATTACCAGAAAATGATCAGTGTCCGCATTCGCTCCTCTGTATGATCTTACATCTAGTATCACATTTTCTCTTCTTTTAGAAATCATTACATGGTCAATTTGATTGCCGACACTGCCATTTCCCCCTGGCCACACCCAGGTTATTTTATGTAGTTTCTGGTGATTAAATTTAGTGCTGCTTATTACCATGCCTGTCGCTTCTGCCATATCACACAGTCTATTACCATTATCATTTGTTACTTCATGTATCGTATGTATCCCCGCCACCGTGCTTACATAATTTTCTCTTCCTATCTGTGCATTGAAGTCTCCAACCATAATCAATATATCGTGCCTAGGTACCCAATCACACACCTCCTCTAGCTCTTCGTAAAATTTATCTTTTTCAGTCTTTTCGCTTTCTTCCGTTGGTGCGTATCCGTTTACAATGGACAAGTTTGTCTTTGCTTTTAATCTCAAATATGATATTCTTCCACTTATTGGTTTAAATGTCATTACGTTTCCCAGTACTTTCTTTGATACGACAAATCCTGTTCCATTTCTTCCCTGTGTCTTTTCCCCAGAGTAAAAAAACGTGTATTCTTTTTTTGCTATTTCCCCCTCTCCACTCCATCTCACCTCCTGTAGCGCTGCCACTTCGACTGCATACCTTCTCAATTCTTCTGCCACTTCATTCAACTTTCCCGGCTTTAACAGCGTTCTTACGTTCCATGTACCCATTTTTATAATGTTTTTCCTTTCGCGTCTCTTCCTCTTTCTACCTGTAGATTTATTACCCATATCATCAGTTATTTCTCTTTTTCCCCTCTCAATGTATGTTTTCATTGCATGTGTCGGCGTAATGTGACTGTCCGGGTTTGTTCTTGTTAGTTTTTTGTATTCTCCTCCGATTCGTCTCCTTTTTGCGGGTTCAGTATTTTGTCCCATTGTTTCCCCCAATCCTTCCATTGGTAGGTTTTTCCGTTCACTATTAATTTTTGATATCCCGTTCTAGCATTGTTTCCCTTCTCCGTTTCGCTCTTTGCCAATTGTCTTATCTTACTCTGTATTTTCATCTCTTTCACCGTCAAGTCGCTATCAATGTACGTCTTACCCCCCTTCAGTTTACTCTTATTTTCCATTATCAGTTTCTTCTGCGTGAAATTTTTTAACTTTGCCACAACTACCTGACTTTCTGTTGCTTTTCCGACTTTGAAAGCATCTAGAACCTCAACTCTTACCCGCAAGTTATTGTTCAGAAACTCTTCGACTTTTGCAGGGGTTACAGTTCCATCTATTGTTAAATTTTTTATTACTATATTCGCTCTTCTTTTTTCCCTCTCATATTTCTCCAGTTGTTCCTCTAGGTGTTCTATTCTTTCTTCCTGTTTGTTAGCTTTTATTGCTAAATCCCCCATCTCATGCTCAATTTCACGTACTTTCGTATTCCAGTTCGCTTCCATTGTATTCAGTGACTAAAATGTAAGTTGGAAAATTTTCAAATTTCATTCAACTTGTAATCTTTTAAAATATTTTATCCAACGTATAATTTCACAAGGTAATAAACATTTACAATCAAATAATAATATTGGTATAACAAGAAATATTAACCTTTCGTACTTTAGTTTTGTACAAGTTAATTACTTTATATTGTGATGTTAACTATAATTATCAATTACTACGTATAATGAATAATATTGTAACTTACTCGTAATTTGTACAGTATTAGCTAGTGAAAATTATTAGATAATTTGTATAACTTTTAATTTTAAAAAATTAATAAAATAAAAATATAAAACAAAATTAATAAAAATACTTAAATTTTCAAGAAAGTTGTTAAAAAATAATAAGTATATTATTAATATAAAACAAATAAATATAATAAAATATATAGTTTGCACTAGTGCCATATTCGGATTTGGGGGGGGGACATTTGCGGTTTATAAAGACGTTTTTCTTTACTCCCTAATGGACTAACATACTCAATATTGTTATAGGTTACCTACTTATATGACAAGTTGATTCATAAGCTGGAAACCGCTGAAAATTGTTCAAGTCCGTGCCTATGTTTACCGACCTCGTTAATTGAATCATAAACTACGCATTTGTGTTTTCTAAAAAAATTATCTCATGACTGAGAAACATTAGTCAAAACTATCGATTAACTTGAAGAGTAGTAGTTAATATGAATTCTAATGACATTTAAACATCGTTTTAATTTATAATTAAATCACCTAAAAATTAACATAATAATGTTAAACATAAATATAAAACAAACCTATTTTTGTTTTCTTCTGATTTATTTCGTTTATCTATTTGGAAAGGTTAAACGGGAAAGAAAGACTCTTCTTAATTAAGAAAAGTTAGTTACTCTCGTAAGTAACAATGTGGGCACAATTTGTTAAATATTTTAAGTACCATAGATTATTTTTGCGTAACTTCAATATGGCGATACAAGATGGCTCTTAAAACCTTTTGTGAAGTAATCTTAATTATTTGGTAAAAGGCAAATAAAAATTAGTGCATTTGTTTTGAAAATATGAGGGAAGAGTTAACATACAAACCACAGTTTGAGAGTAAAAATTGCATTTCAAATTTCAATTGATTTACAAAAAAATAATACAAATACAAAAATAATAATAATTTATTTTTTTATTCCAAGAACGAAAATTGATTTATACTCGCGTGATTATAATTATAGTGTGATTATAATTTTAATGTGAATCGTAAGTAAATTATTTTTTAATTGCCTTTCATTGAAGAAAAACAAGACAAGATTTATTTAATCTACCCACTTGCGCCCTTTATAATAATTTATCACGCCATTATAAATTATAAGTATACGAAATATATTTGCCTTTCTCAAAATGATGAATTAAAAAACTATCGTTGAGGTTTTAGGTCGAATTCAACAATTTTAAAATTGTCCAACGTTTCGGGTCGTTTATGGACCCATTTTTAAGGCTACAAAAACATATATGTACATAAAAATAAGGATCAAGTAAGTGAATAATTAAAAATAACTGACCTGTGCAAAGATAAATTTAAGTTAATGAGAAAACCTTTTTGGTTCTGATCAAATTTGAAATGTGATTGAAAAAGCGTTAAGCAAACATTTATTATCAAATAGTCGAAAAAAAAAATTTTTTTAAAAATCAAAATAAACTTACGTTTATGGTTATTTTCCTTCTCACACGTGACAGTTATGGTAAACCACCAATGAGCACCGTTCTGAGGTAAACAGAATGACCATTGCGGTTATTCCCTAATTTAAGATTTTAATCCCCCCCCCCGTTGATAAACTAAGTTTCTTTTTTAACCACCCTAGTAGTTAAAAAAGTAGGGAAAAGCAATCGTAAACTTGTTTGCAAATGAGCTCGTTTCAAAAGTGCAATTAAGAGTATAAAAGTGGAAGAAAAGTCCGAAGAAGATATCTGACCGTAATCCGAAAGACAGGAGAAGAAACAGGAGACATCAGAAGGTACTGTAGTAGAGTTAAACTGATTTCTAATAGAAAATTTTGTAACTAGTAAAATAACCGAGGAAAACTTAGAGGTTATCAAGCGGAAATTTTTTTTAATAAGAGATCGATCGGTTGAACGTGCATACTACTTAGGATAACAGGCAACACAACATACAGCGGCAAAATTGATATAGAAAAGTATAAAGTATAAGTATAAGCAGGCGGAATTTATTAAGAGTACAATCAAACTAAATGAGTGGCAGGAGAATCAAAATTAAAAAAGTAAAAGAAGGAAACCGCCAAAGGTCAAACAGTGCGGGAAATTTGGATGAATAGGTTAAAAGAAGAAGAACAGAAAATACCATAATCAAAAAAGAAAGTCCCGGTAACATCTTCAAAAGAAGTAAGAAAACCGAAAGGTCACCTACTAAGAACAGCGAGAACAAAATACTGATTACTCTCGAGATGGATGAAATCCAAAGGTTTATGGAAGACATAAGTAGAGAAATAAAGCAAGTGAAAATTGAAAATAGTGATGTTAAACAGGAAATAAGAGAAAACATCAAGAAAATCCATGAACAGATGGAAATGCAAGCGGAAGAGATAAAAATGCTGAGAGAGGAAATAAATCAAACCAAAGCCGACTGGAAACATGAACGAGAAGTTACCAACGCAAAAATTAAGAAACTCGAAAGCAAGATAAATCAAAATAAACTTAAGATGGGGATGCAGGAAAGTGCAAAGAGAAAAAATAAAATTGTAATACTTGTCACTGCTTTCGGGGAACTCAACCGATTCAAAGCACTTTTCACGTAACATTTGCAAATACAATTCGGCGTTTCAAATGACATCTTTTGGAGCCGATCAAATATTCCAGAACCAATATATGCCAACTTTCAAAATTCAAGGGCAAATATATCATCGCATAGGATCACTTTTGCCAGTTTTCGACGCTGAACATAGGTTTTTACAAATTTATTTTATGGGCGACAATGATCTGCAAGATGATCTGCGATGCAGTACTTTTTTGCACCAACACGACGCCCTCACAAAGTCCTTTGCAACTACGAAACACTTTATAACGCTTTTGAACTACGAATTGAATATTTTTTAATTTAATATTTACATCAATTTTAAAAATATGAAAAGCCATAATCTTCGTGCTCATTATTGCATAGTATTTAATTATCATTACTTTAGAACCGGACGCATACTCAATTTAGTATGAATACCCATGACCTACCACTAGTTAGTCAAAAACCATCGGATCACTTTCTCTCTTGTGTTTTTCAAAACTAAAATGAATGATGTATTTTAAACTCATTAAATTGGTAAAATATAAATTTTGTATATTTAGTAAAATAAGGTTAACATTTTAAATTTTGTTCCCCTCTCCCATAAAATCCAATCAACATCTATAATTCCTGTTACTAAATTACACTTTATATCGCCTTTCAATCGAAATATTGGCGCCACCCACAATTCTTGCAACAATTTGTACTTGAGATCGAATATCTTCCAATTTAATATTTGTATCAATTTTAAATTTTCTCAGAATAGAAGACGCCATTATCTTCATACCCATCATTGCAAATTGTTTTCCTAAAATACAATTTTACATATTTAAAAAGGCGTAAAAATTTGATTACCTATGCAATTCCTAACACCGCCGCTAAACGGTAGATAACTGTATGGATGTCTTTTAGCAATTTCGTCAGGTAAAAATCGATCGGGATCAAATTTGAGAGGGTCGGGCCAAAATTTTTCGTTTCTGTGAACCGCAGCTATGGCCACGACTAACGAAACGCCTTTTGGTATGATGTAGTCCTCTTAAAGAAATAATTTGTGTTGATATTCCAAAAGATTTAAATTTTGCAAATTACCTATATCGATGTCTTCGACAACCGTTCGAGCAACAAATGGAACACTGGAGAACAACCGCATCGATTCTTTGATCACTCTTTCTAAATACCGCAATTTAGGCAAATCTTCAAGGCAAATGGGTCTGTCACTTTTTCCAAACACATCCAATAGTTCCTTCATGACTTTTTCCTAATTAAATAAATGATTACTATTCTAATAATTATTAAAATAAATTAATGAAGCAACCACAAATTACCCGAATCCCATAGGCCAAACTAGTTAAAATAATATTTCCACTAAAAAGTGGTGAAAGGCCTGTTCATAAATAAAATCATTTAATTTGTAAAACAAAACAAACCTGAACATCTTTAAAGACGCCTAAGCAAACGAAAAGGTATCCCATACTGGTAGAAGCTGTGTCAATTGCCTGAAAAGGTGAAGTGTTCACTATAAATTATTAAATTTTGTTATACATTACCGCGGATAAGAAAACTACAACTTCGTCCTTCAATTCTTTAATCGTAAATTTATTTTCAATTGATAAAAGATGTTCCAAAAACGGCTTTTTCGTATTGTCTTTAATTCAAAGGAAGTTTATAAGTACGAAAATTGCTAATTTTAGCAAAGATATAAGAACTATAAAGATAAAAATTGCCACACAAATTTATATGCGTAATTTTTGTAAATTTCTCCGCAATAAAAAGATGGCGTTAGAAAAAATAAGTGTTCTGATTAGTTGGAAAAATAGAAAAAGTTTATGTAGAATTTATTCGTGTGCTCTGATTGATACCTTTGTCTTTTATGTGTAACGCCATCTACTAACTAGGGAGAAAGCAAGAAAGAACAGATGCACATAAATATTCTTACTCCCGATAGTTACAGTAGGCTTTTCAAGCTGTCAGTTGAGAGTTAAAAATTGACACTTACCGACATTATTTTTGACAGAATATTTATAAATAAAACAAAATCAACAGAAAAATGTCTTTAGAAACTGTCTAGAAAGACAAATATTTAAAAAAAAAAATAATTCACTACAGAGAATAAATGTAAATTTTCACCTTGTTTTTACTTGAAGTGACTCTTTTGCCATTTTCCGCTTTTAATATGCAATATACTATTGTATGGCATTTTCTACTTTTTCGATTTAAATATATCTTTGGTTTTAGGTAAATCAAATGAATGAAATTTCTTACCATTAAAAGATTTTTCATCTTGATTATGAAACTGGTTGTTACGTTTATGGATAAGCTAAAATGGAATAAATTACTTTCTAGATCACATATTATCAACAACTGATTTACCTTTTGGATGTAATCTTCATATTTATTCACTACCCTATAGAATTCACGTCCCAATGGAGATAAACGAAATATAAAGTCTGGATGTAGCCATACTTGGAATGCTCTTTGTGTCAAGATTTGAGATCCCCTGAAACAATTGATCGAAATTTAAATATTTTATACTCCACTGTACTACTGATAAACTTATAATGTCATGAGTTTTCAAAGCTTCTCAAAAGCAGATTTCAAATTTGAAGTAAAGGATAACTCTCGTAACTGATTTTTTACAAACTGTAAAGTATACATATTCTTATGTGTCAGCAGAAACTTGGTAATTTTAAAAAATTTAAATTTATAAAATTTAAAAATTTAATGGCTTAAGTGCAATGCTTGGTCGTAGATAAATAAGTATAAATCAATTAACAATACCATAACAAATCAGCTGATTCCGCTCTCATGCATAGGATACGAATACAAGGAGTTATCTGTTGTCATCTTTCGGAATTGCGGAATTACCCGAAAAATTTGTCATCTTCAGTTCAGCATGATTACAAATAGCTACCTGCATTTGCATCCTAAGCGGCTTCAACTTGTGATCATGCTACGGTTTTGGATAAGTGTGCGAAGGATGCATTTGCCATAACAATTTTAAATTTATTAATTTTTAATTTCAACTTTATTATTTATAAATAATAAAAAGTTTACCTGGTCATATTAGCTAGAAATCCATGCGGTCTTGGTAGTTCCTCATTAATTCCCATTATAGTTTCTATTAAAAATTATTATAATTAAATTACTTTTGAGAAGTATATTTAATTAGTATTTTTTTTGTGTTAATAAAAGAGCAAAAGGCGAAGAAATCGTTATTAGTTGGGAGATACATCAAAATAACAATAAAGTTATTTGGTACCACAGATGTACAGTGTGATGCGAAGCTAATATCTTTGCCCAAGCGCAAATTGTGGAAAAAAACAGGTAAAATAAAATTATTGACTAGAGACTATTCCGAAAATAGTTCAAATAAGCTGAAATATTTGTCAACAACCTGTGAAAGTGTTAATATCCTCCAATATCCATGTCATCGCTCTCAAGAAAACTAAACTTCAAGATGGGTGGAATACAATTCTTCCATCCGGATTCGAACCGGAGTGCTCGGCATTGACGCACTTAAGAGCCCAGCCACGACCGTCTTCTAACAGTAGCTATTTTAATAAAATTGATTTTTGACCCATAAACAGGGATTACCACTTTTGTGGATTTTGTAAAATTTATGAAATTGTTTCTTTTTCGGAAATATGCTGTTCCATGTACTCTAACATTCGGTGGCTATGTTTCACAAACACGTCAAAAAATGAATCCAAAATTTTCTGATTCATAGTGGGATTAATCAATTTTCGTTTCTGTTTCCATATTTTTGCTACAAATTTAACCACAACGTTAAATTTAATACCTTGAAAGAAGAAATATCAGTTTCCGACCCAAACCATCTTTGATATGATTTATAATTTGTTTTAGTTATTCACACTGAATTATTTGCAATACAGCAAACTCAATTTTTTTAGAAAAATAAAAATATTAGATTCAAATTTTTTAAAATTAGAACAATAAAACGAAACATTTTTTCTAAGCTTTCAGCAATGTTTCGTTTTGTTGTTCATTTTCACCTTCTAATTTTAAAAAATTTGAATGTGATATTAATTTCAAAGGTTAATAATATATATAATTTTAAAAATAAAAATAGGATCTAAAATTTAGGAGGCTTTATTAACTTCTGTGTTAACTGAAAAATAATCAACGACATCAACGATGGTCAGGGTTGAAACACTTTTAATTCATTTTGATACAACTCAATATTTATATATTTTTGAATGTAAATATTTCATATTATTACAAAATTACCAATATTATAACAAACTAGTTTCATTTTTTACGTTATCCTTTAAATTTTTTTTGTTAATTTTACTTGGAAAAGTATAATTACAAATTAAACAATTTTTTTACCTGGAGCTACAAGCAAACCATTTCCCAAAAGATCCTGGGACAATAAGTATCGTTTTTCTTTATCTAAACAGTTCTCGCTGTTTAGCACAATCTTGAGGTGCTTGGGATCAGATACTACGATAATCGGAACCCTAAATATCCATGCAGCAAAAGTTGATCCGTACGAATAGAAATATTTAAAAAAATTTCCTATGATAACTGAAAATACACCACGTAGTAGATTAATAAACTTTTAACTACTCGGAAGTTTTTACCGTCGATTGAACGAAAATTATAAGCTACACCAATTAAAGGTGGCGATATTGGTCCAGGAAATTTTCCCATAAGTTGATAGATTCTCCTGTATTTTACGCGATCGTGAATTATTAATAACACAATAAGAGCAGGCACGAGAAATAACGCAATCATCATTTTTATTATTTTAAATAAATTATAACTAAACAGCACCTGTTGATGCAATTGTTCTACTTACACTAAACGCGTCTATTGCATCTAGAAATTACATATCACACAAGATCGACGAATAATTGCATTATTATATATTACTTATTGAAATTTATGGAAACTCTAATGTATTATTATAAAATTGACTTTGCTTGCCATACCTATTTGTTGTGCAAAATACAAATAATAGCAGTAATAAAATTATCCTATAATACAAATTTCGTAAAATAAAAAAAAATGAAAAGGTAAGTATCGTAAGGTCGGTGCGCCAATTATTGCCATGATCTTAATATTGCCGATCTCTATAAATTCCATAGTTTGTTTTTTACATCAAAAATAATCATGTCAAGTCAACTATAGTCTTAATGCAACTACTGTAAAAAAATTGTAAGTCTATGCAGTCGTAATTCGTCGTACATGAAGTACTTGTGAAGTACATGAAGTACGTGTAAAGTAGGTAAAATACGTGTTAAGTATATTGAAGTACAAGTAAAGTATCATGAAGTTAGTAAATTTTTGATGAATTACATGAAGTTAAACCTAGCTTAATATGTATCATAGCTAAGACACGTGTATTTAATAATAATTATTTGATAGCAAATTAACTTACATCAGTAAAAATGTTTAACATTTTTTTAATTTAAACGTTGAATAGACCTTTGGCGGTTATTATTTTACTATTTAAAAGTTTTGGTAGTTGCTAGTTTAATAGTAATCAATTAATTAAATTAAACTTAAATTTCTTTAGTTTATTTTGTAATTTTTTTTAGCTTATTTGTTAAAATATCATGAAGGTTTGGTAGCTCAATAAAAATCTTTGGTAATTCATTATTTCGTCGTGATTAATTAATTACATTGAAGCGAAAATAACGCGATTGTCCCGGTTTGACAGAGATGGCTCCAGAATGTAATAATACAGTTTAAACTATCTTCTTATGCCTGATTTCTTCAACTATAGTTATCTATCGGTTATAATAGTATGTACATTCAAGTTAAATTGACGAAATTACCAATGAGGTGTTTCATTTGTTTTTGTTTTGCTGTGTGTTTGGTTATTTCGTTGTGGTACGATTGGATGAGATTGGATAAGGTGCATATCATCAGCCCCCATCCATTGCAAATTTTTAATTCAAAAAAGTTTATTGTGCATTCTTTATTTTTGGTTGGACTTTTTTTTTATTTAGAAAATTTTGAATTTTCCCCCGATTTTGAAAATAATCTTAATAATCGTAACTTAGGTAGCGGAGAGGCACTGGAGGGTGTTCCACACCCCCCAGACCCCCCGGTTTAAATAATTTATTTTTATTAAAAGTGAGTTAAATATTTAAGCATATCTCAAGTTTATTAAAATTAGCTATGGCCAAGTAAATGTGTTTAATTCGTAATCTAATAATTACCTAAACGCGGTTGTCAGACCGCACAATTTTGTGCAACATACAATTGTACAACAATACAATATACATAGTATAGTAGTTATAAACTACATAATTATAAATTCTGTACGCCCTGGGAGGTAGATCTCTGCAACGGGAGATCTTCAGTTTACCTTTGATAAAAATTCCGGGGGATACTCAATCCGAGGGGTCTGGGGGGTGTGGAACACCCTCCAGTGCACACATTTTGGAATGAAAAACATTGCAGAACATGCAGTACCCCCAGACTGAGTAGTTTACTTTTAATCAGAAATAAACTGAAGATTTCCCGTTGCAAAGGCACTGGAGGGTGTTCCACACCCCCCAGACCCCCGGTTTAAATAATTTATTTTTATTAAAAGTGAATTAAATATTTAAGCATATCTCAAGTTTATTAAAATTAGCTATGGCCAAGTAAATGTGTTTAATTTGTAATCTGACAATTAATTATAAACTATATAATTATAAATTCCGTACCCCCTGGGAGGCAGATCTCTGCAACAAAATAAAAAATAAACTACTTAATTCCGGGAGGTCTGGGGGGTTTAGGAACACCCTCCAGTGCTTAAATTTTGCAATCTGGGTAAGTCCCTGAAATACCGATGAAGTACGTGAAATACAATGAAGTATCGATGAATTAGGTGAAGTACTGTAAATTATTGATGAAGTACGGTGAATTACTGGTGAAATACGTGAAGTCTCGTGAATTACTGCTGAATTATATAAAGTACGAAGAAGTATGGAGAATTATGATGAAGTACGTGTAGTGTGAAGTTAATTGTACACGATTTCCTCTAGCGGTTGACCCTCGGTGGCAATATTAAGGTTATAGGTTCCAAATATGGTCAGTTTAAAATGTTTTGAAAAATGAAAAATATATATTTTTGTAGTTGCTTTATTGTGATTATTGTTTATGCTCTCAAAAATAAATATGTTTATTACTTGTATAATAAAATTACAGACGATTATAACTAAATTTGATTCTAATAAAAAATAATTTGTCTTAGCATGGCAATATTTGGTTCACTTACCTTACGTAGTATAGTACATTGAAAACTCAATTACAAAAAGTTATACTTTGAGCCCCTGCTAGAATTGCAATCAGTACGTTGCAGTTAGAATTGCATGTAGTTGTTTGCTAGACTTAAAGGAGTCTTTTTTACATTCAAGTTTCAAGTGATTTTTATCATTATTTGCCCTGATATATTGAAAATTTTTATAAAACATATTTTGATAATTAAAAATCCTTAAAAGATAGTGAGAACTATGATTAACAAAGATTATAGTAACTCCTTCCTTTCCTAAAGAAAATTAAATTTTACTTTTTAAATAGTTTTCTTACTTTAATTTTTTTTAAACCATTCAGCCCTCATAGGAAAGATTTCTGAATGCGCCCCTGCACGACAAATAAGTTTACGATTTGGTAGGATTTAATTTTTTGAATATTTACTACGTTCTTGCAAAAGTTCCGAATTATTCTTGGTCTAATGATTAAATTTTTTTGAAATGGTAAAGATTAGACTTCATCCAGATTTCACATAATTATGTTTGTCTTCAGGCGTACATTCAGCTTTTTTTCATTGTATTTTAATTAAATTTTTCTCTTCTTCATATTTTAAGCTTTAGCCCGTTACGTCACGTCTGTTTCTTCCATCTCTTTGTTGGTTTTCCTACATTTCCGCTTCCGACTGGTTTGTAGAGGTACATTTAATTTGGTAGTCGGTCGTTTGTCATTTTCATCATGTGATGATGGCAATATTTCGATATTGCACTATTTTTTCGCTTAGTTGACTAGTTTGAGTTCTAAAATCAATCTCAAGAACCTTAATTCGGCATGTTAAATTCTACTATTAATTCTTCTCTTAAGCGTTTAGGTTTCGCTTCCATATGTATGTAAGTGTTGGTACATTGTAGTTTGTGGAAAGCATATTGTGGCGCATTCTCTATGCTTGCAATCATCATTTGGTCATCTGCAAACAGTATAGTGAACACATATTATCGTTAGTTTAGATTGAGAGAGTAGTATTTTATATCATTTCTCAATTTCCTGAGAGCATCGTCAATGTTTACCGTGACCCACACGACCCGGACAAACATGTTTTTCTCTTTTCGCGAAAATCACTGAATTTTTCTGAAAAATAATCTAGTAATCCGATTCTAAGAACTATGGAGATCAGAAAAACAAAAGAGCAAAAAATTAAACAATCAGTTTGTGAGTTACAAAATGTCAAAAGTCGCGCCGCAATTTTATCGTTATTTGAAGCTGGAAATCGTCAATGTGAAATAGTTCGAATGCTTAAAATTCCTCGACAAACCGTTTCCGACGCCATCAAACGATTCAAAGAACTTGGTAATATGGAAGACCGACCCGGAAGAGAAAAAATGTTCTGCCAACACTCGCCGGAATCGCAATATCATCAAACTTCGGATTCAAAGAAATCCGAGACTGTCGATGCGAAAAGTGGCTCGTGAAACCGGAATCACGCGAGAGTCGGCTCGACGAATAGCTAAAAATGAACTTAAGAAGAAGCCTTATAAGCTGCGAAAAGCCCAAATGCTAACTGATGAAAACAAGCAGTACGACTTCAACGATGCCGTGCTCTTCTATATCGCACTGCTGCTTAAAAATAGGAAAATTTTGTTTTTACTGATGAAAAATTTTACTATTGAACAATTTCACAATTGTCAAAATGATAGGTATTGGTCAGAAGAAGCACCCGGACCTTCTGCCATCGTTGTTCATCGCCAATACCCCAAGTCTGTCATGGTTTGGGCGGTATTTGTGCTACCGGTAAAACACCTTTAGTTTTGTGAAGAAAGAGTAAAATTAACAAGGAAATCTACCATTGGGATATTTTAGAGGCTGTAGTTCTTCCGTGGGCCCAACAGCACTTTGGTGACCAACATTGGACCTTTCAACAAGACTCTGCACCTGCAAAGGAAACTACGCAAGAGTGGTGCCGAATCAATTTTCTGATTTTATCAGTTCCGCTGAATGGCTCCATACTCACCAGATCTCAACCCAATGGATTACGCCATATGGTCAATTTTAGACCAGAGCCTGTGCAAAACTCCACAAAAGTTTGGAATCACTAAAACAATCTTTGCGTCAGGAATGGGACAAAATATCCCTAGAAGAGGTATGAAAAACAGCCGAAAATTTCATTTGACGTTTAAAGCTCTGTATCCACGCAGAAGGAAGCCACTTTAAATTTTATAATTTATGATGTACATAAGGTTGTTATTAATTGTTATCCATTTTTAAATTTTTGAATTGTTGCGTTTAAACAAGTTTTTTAACGTTTGTCCAAGTTCTTGTGCCAATGTTCAATGTTGGGTTGCTATGCCGTAGTCGTGATCCCTGACCATGTACATACTGCACGTACATCATTTTGATCTTGTTTCTCCCACAAGAAGCTGGAAAAGCCTTTGAGAAAAGTTCGTGTTAGGAAAACTGAGCTAATTAAAATAATGTCCAGTTCATTATAATATTTTTGTAATCGACACTTTGTATTTCATTGTAAAAGATTGTTGCTAAATTGGTACTTTTGTAATAATACTTATCTACTATTTATCGTTTGAAATTATAGATAGGTATTTTAATTGACTTGTGGCGGCATCTGCGTCACATTACCTGCAAGGAAACCAATTGATGAAATGTATGTAAATTTAAATATTAATCTTAATTATTTTTATCCAAACCGGTTCGTACCAAAAAATGGTACGTTTCGATGCCACACTAAAAGGTTCAACATTTGAACCAAAGAAATAGAGGTTGGATAAGAGAATAATTGCTAAACCAAGATCGCCGTTCGAACCCGAATAGAATAAAAATTTTCTTCCATTTATATAACGGAAGACAATAGCAAGAAAAGAGATCTGTCATAAAAACCGTTCTAACGTAAAGTTGTTGTACAGATTACACACGCCACTGCAGTTCTTTTATTATTTTATATAGTACTTAAGTACCTCGCAAGATGAACGTACAAGGTTCATGTCCATGCTAGTAAGCTTATTAACAGATAATGAAAATTATTTATTACTTTAAATATGAATTATTTATTTTATAAAGGTAATTGAAATAATAAAAATAAATTAAAATAGAATAAAACCTCGTTAATGTAATCATACCACATATTTATATTTTCTATAAATAAGTAAATATCACGTAACTTATTGGCATTAGCCAGTAATTACTGATTAATTTTTATTAATTAATAGAAATTTCATGACGTTCTGTTACCATTTTAATTTATAACAATCAAGTCGTCTATTTATGCTCAATAATATAAACGTTAACATGTTAAAAAATTATAAAAAAAATGCAAATCGTGAAAAATAGGAAATATATTTTATTTTCTTTATTTTTCTGTTTATTTAGTTTAATATTGAAAAGAACTAACACTGAAAATGGTAAACATGTCAAAAGAGAAAGAAAGACTCTTCTACAATGTTGGCACAACTTGTTATATATTTTAAGTACCACTCGTACAAGAGCGCTTTTGAGAAAATTCAATATGGCGGATCCAAGATGGAACAATTTCTCTCTTGCTTTTTTGAGAACTAGATTGAAAGGCGTATTTTAAAATAATAATTATACTATCTTAAATATCAATTTTGTATATTTATTAAAATAAGGTTAACATTTTCAATTTTGTTGAATAAATTTTTACCAGTTTAGTGAAATTTGAGAACTTTCCAACTTATATTTTAGTCTAAGAGCCCGTTGTACAAAGTTGTTATTAGTTATAAATTATTAACATTGTTCCCTTTCCGAGAAAATCCAATTTAAAATTACGACATCTGCAATTACTATTACTAAATCATAATTTATATCGTCTTTCTAACGAAATGTTTGCGCCACCCACAATTCTTGCAACAATTTGCACTTTAGATCGAATATCTTCCAATTTAATATTTGTATCGATTTTAAAATTTCTCAAAATATAAGACGCCATTATCTTCATACCCATCATTGCGAATTGTTTTCCTAAAACATAATTTAAGATATTTGAAATGAGGTAAAAAAATTAAACACCTATGCAATTCCTAACACCGCCACTAAACGGTAGATAACTGTATGGATGTCTTTTAGCAATTTCGTCAGGTAAAAATCGATCGGGATCAAATTTGAGAGGGTCGGGCCAAAATTTTTCGTTTCTGTGAACCGCAGCTATGGCCACGACTAATGAAGCCCCTTTTGGTATGATGTAGTCCTCTTAAAAAGATCATTTGTGTTGATATACAAAAACGTTTTAATTTTAATTAATTACCTATATCGATGTCTTCCACAACGGTTCGAGCTACAAATGGAACACTGGAGAACAACCGCATGGATTCTTTGATCACTCTTTCCAAATACTGCAATTTAGGTAAATCTTCAAGGCAAATGGGTCTGTCACTTTCTCCAAACACGTCTAATAGTTCCTTCGCGATTTTTTCCTAATCAAGCAAATAATTATTAAAATTAATCGATTATCCAACTTTTCATAGTTGTCTAAAACTGTTTAATACTTTACCTAATAGTAATCTTTAGTTTTATGTTTTAGTGACGTGCAGTTACCTTCTTCATAATTGAAATTATTTAATTTGTAAAACAAAACTCACCTGAACATCTTTAAAGATGCCTAAGCAAACGAAAAAGTATCCCATACTGGTAGAAGTGGTGTCAATTGCCTGAAAAAATTAAAAATTCACTTTATAAGCTCTAAATTGTGTTATAATTATGTTACCGCTGATAAGAAAACTACAACTTCGTCCTGCAATTCCTTAATCGTAAATTTATTTTCAATTGATAAGAGATGCTCCAAAAACGGCTTCCTCTTATTATCTGTAATCCAAAGATACCATTATAGAAATTTATGTGTATAATTTTTTATTACTTTCTCTGGGATAAGTAGATGGCTTTAGTAAAAATAAGAGTTCTGATTGGTTAGAAAAAGTTTGTGTAATTTTTGTTTAACTGATCGGTTTTGTTAATTTCGTCCTCACGCAAGGGGAAAGCAAAAACAAATGATGTACTATTTAAATTTGTATGTAGTTTTCCAATTTTGGAATTCTTATATTTTTGGTTTTGGGTAGAACAACTCAATGAAAATTTTTACCATTAAAAGATATGTCATCTTTATTTTGATTAAGAAACTGGTTGTAACGTTTATCGATAAGCTGCAATGAAGTAAATTATTTTCTAGATGTAATATTACCAATAACTAACTTACCTTTTGGATGTAATCTTTATATTTAATCATTAGCCTATGGAATTCACGCCCCAATGGAGATAAACGAAATATGAAGTCTGGATGTAGCCATACTTGGAACGATCTTTGTACCAGGATTTGAGATATCCTGGAAAAATTTATGTAGGAAAAAATAGCTCGATTTTCAACAAACTACCTCTAATATGTGTGTATGAATATAATATTCTTATGTGAAATTATACCAAAGAGAAACTCGTTAGAATCGATTTTATGGATTATTGAATTTATGGATGATAAAAACTGTACCTGGTCATATCAGCAAGAAATCCAAGTGGTTTTGGTAGTTCCTCATTAATTCCCATTATAGATTCTATTAAAAGTTGTTATAATTAAATTATTATTTAGAAGTACATTATATTATTTAGTTAGTATTTGTTTTGAATTAAATGCTAAAGAAGAAAAAGGTGAAAAATTCGAGAAAGAATATTGTCGTTTGCTTTTTTGAATTAAATAAAATTTAATTTTTTCAACTTACCAATTACTATATCTAATAAATTTTCCATGAAGAAACTATCCATATCGAAAAGTTTTCTTTCGGGAATATGTTTTTCCATGTACTCCAACATTTGGTGGCTATGTTTCACAAAAATGTCAACAAATGAATCCAAGATTTTCTGGTTCATAGTGGGATTAATCAATTTTCGTTTCTGTTTCCATATTTTTGCTAAAAATTTAACAGTTTAAATAATATTAAAGTTATTAGCTGAAAGAAGAAGATCAACTTCCAACCCTGACCATCTTTGAAGTGATTCATTATTATTGTTTGTTATTCTCACTGAATTATTTTTTTAACCAAAAATAAAAATGAGAAAAAAAAAGAGTTTTTCATTAACTCTAAGGGAAACTAAAATTTAATTAAACTGTAATGTAACTAAAACCACATCAAAGATAGTTAAGGTCGAAAGCAACTTTCATTAATTATTCAGTAATTATATAATTTTTTGCTTTTGTTTATTTAATTTTTTTAATGAAAATATTTCATATTGTAAAATTACCAATATTCTATTTTTACGTTATCCTTGAAATATTTTCATCAGTTTTCTTAATTTTACCACTTCGTATGATTTGGAAAAGTACAAATTAAAAAGTTTTCTTGCCTGGAGCTACAAGCAAACCATTTCCTAACAGATCCTGGGACAATAAGTATCGTTTTTCTTTATCTAAACAATTCTCGTTGTTTAGTACAATCTTAAGGTGTTTGGGATCAGATACTACAACAATCGGAACCGTGAAGATCCATCCTACAAAGGTAGCTCCATAGGAATAGAAATATTTCAAAAAACTTCCTATGATAACTAAAAAAATGCCACGTAGTAGGTTAATACATTTTTAAATTTTGAAGTTTTTACCGTCGATTGAACGAAAATTATAAGCTACACCAATTAAAGGTGGCGATATTGGTCCAGGAAATTTTCCCATAAGTTTATAGATTCTTCTGTGTTTTACGCGATCGTAGATTATTAATATCACAATAAAAGTCAACACAAGAAATAACGCGATCAACATTTTTATTATTTGAAATTGATTACTACTTGTTAGTGCAGTTGTTTTACTTGTACTAAATGCATCTGTTGCATCTAGAAGTGACGTATCCTACATGATCGGATATTAGCATTATGGTATTAATTACCTACTTGCATTATTTATAGAAACCCCAAGACATAAAAAATTTATTGTGCTTGCTAATTTTGTTGTACAAAAATAGTAATAATATAATACAAATTTCAAACATTTTAAACATTTATTTTAAACAACAACACATTTTAAACATTTTTTGGTTTTTATTTTTTTTTAAACGATTTAGCCCTCGTAGGGAAAATTTCTGGCTGCGCCCCTGCACGGCACTGCATGTATAAGATAAATTGTAACAGTTGCCAAAATGTATGATTTTGCAAAGGTATTTCTTGCATATTTTTTTTTCATAAGAGATTTGTTACCGGCCTGCCGGCCTAAGTCTTCGATTCAATTTTGCAAAAGTTTTAAAAAATTGAATCAAAATACTACAGACAATTTTTGAAAAAATGTTTAGGAACAATGGTTTTGCTATTTAAGGTAAGAACTTGTCATTTTATTGTTTAAATTTATACGTTTAACTGTTGTTTGAAATTAGACGCTATTGGCCACTTCTTCGAATCAGTACCAATAAACTTTAGTGAAAGCAATACTAGATTTCAATTTTAACATTGAAGACCCAAAAAAGGAACTGTACACTTCTTCGCCGAAAGACTTATGTAACTGTCGCGCCGAGACAAGGCAAAAGCTGACAAATAAATAAACAAACGAACAACTAATTACCCAACGAACGATCAAATAATAGAACAAACGTATGAACCAACAAACAAACGAACAACAAATTCAACAAACAAACCAATAATCGAATAAACAAACAAGCGAATAAATTAATTTAAATTAAGAATTGCCGTATTTATATTTTTGTGAAAGAAGGGATAACGCCTCTTCTTTCTGTGGCATTGAAAAGTGACAGTTTATTTGTATCGGACATCGGATAAAAAATAATTAAGATGGATTAATTTTACGAAACTTTTACCAAGTGGTCTCGCATACAGTTGTACGGCATCTGACGTCACAGGTGTAACGTCAGATGCCGTATCATCGGTCAACTAAAAACAATAATTTCAAATCATAAATAAGTAATATAGAAATATTGTCACACAATGCAAATTTAACAATTTAACAATTAATGTTATAATCAACTTGTAATTGTTTTAATTGCATTGATTTAATATGCTAATGATTTTATTTTTATTTATTTTTGAAAAGGTTTCATAGAAAAAGCAAAAAATTTAATAAAACAGCAATCAGATGCTTTGACAGTTTTTTATTATTATACATAGTGGAATTAAATTAATTGGCAATAATTATAAATATAAAACTAATGCACTTTAGTATACCACAGATTAATTATTACTTTGCATAAGTACATACCATTAAGCAAATTACATTAATTATTACGAACTTACAAGGTTCGTGTCCATGCTTATTAAATAGTGAAAATTATTGGTTACTTTGAATTTGCATTATTTATTTTATTTTATTTTACGTAGGCGCCAACTGAAGGGTAGGTTTGGTGCCAAAGTTCTATAAAACGTTTTATTTTTATTATAAATAAATATAAATAAAATTATAAAAAAATAAATTCTATTATTATTATTATTAAAAAAAAATAGAAAGGATTATCAACTGGGATAACTCCACGACCGATGGGGGTAATTGGTCACAGTCCCCTTACATCAAAATTTATCAAATTGATCTTATTTGTAATTCTTTTCTGTAATATTATTTGTAAATGCTGTTTTTTGTTTACGTTCTATTAAAAATAATAATATAATATGTAAATTTGCTTATAATCTATTAAAATTTAAAATATTTGGCCTTAAACTAAGACAACTAATTTTTTGATCAGTATTTTTATCATTAAATGTTCTGTATTTTTTAAAATAAATGGTCAGTATAAACATTTTAATTGTAGAAATTAAACATAAAATATTATTTATGAGGTGGAGTGAGTCGGTCGCTCCCTGCTATCTGTCTGGTTCTTCAACAAGTAGAACCGGTCTAGGGAGATCTTTTTCTCAGCCTCCGCTTCGGTTCTCTTCGCTCCGGCCGCTACAAGCCGTTTAGACAAACTCAATCCTCTGCCAATCTCGTTTTCACCCTAAAAATTATTTACGTAAAAATACTTTTTAAATCATCGTGTTTAAATGTTTTATTCAAATAACAGTACACAAACGTGACGGCTCGGCTGCTTCAAAAAGTGATCAAATAGATGATTTTAAGTAAAACTACAAAAAAATCAAAATGTGGTTTGAATTTAGCATAGAAAGAGAGGTTCGGATAAATGTATTACAATTTTTGATTTTTTGCTGCCTAAACGTCAAAATTTTAGATTCATCCTCGTCCTATAATTTTTCTAATTTAGTAGTTTTTCATAACGTTGCTTTAATTTTTAAAAGAAAAAACATTTTGTAGACTCTTATGTAGAGCGAAAGATTTTCATCAGACAGATAAGGTTGTTTTACAGATTACAGATATGATAATATACAGTCGGTGGCTATCGAATTAGAAACTTACTGAATTTGTTTAATTACTTAATTGTTTTTCAATTTTCTTTAAACTTAATGAAATTTTTAAGGATTAAATGGTCACATTTATTTGCCTGTACATTGAACTACCCTAGCAATTTATAAAAATAAACCCTCTAAACAGGTATAGAAAAAATTTTTTTTTCAAGCACAGAATTAGCTTTGGTAAATCATGGTGTTTAGTTGTTTTTGAAAAGCATTTAAAATAATTTGTTGTTAAAAAATTTTTGATTCGTGTGTTGTGCCTTTTTAGTGTTTTAATAACAATTAGTAAAAGTGGACATTTTCAGTGAAAAAATTGTGCTATAAATTTAAATTTTTGAATTGAATTAAATTCAAAAATTTTATTGTTATAACGCGAAAAAAGGACATCAGTGGTGAAAAAAACTAATGATTTCAAATTTATTCACTCAGGGTAAATTAAGTCAAAAGGAAATAGTGAAAACTGCCAGTATTTCTACTGCTTCAATTTCAAAAATTGAGAGAAACATAAGGGAAAACATTCCACCTGATAGCTCAAATAGACAACATTGTCGTAGGAAAAGGACAAGGACTCCAAGGACAGACCAAAAAATAATATCTACAGCGATATTACATCGTAGAACACCTCACTAGGTCATTAATTCAATTCTACAAGAAGAGGGAATCAATTTATCTACAAGAAAGCTACGTCGCCGTCAGGACGAAGTAAATTTGAAATGCAGGAGATCATTCAAAAAACCCAAGTTGACAGAAAAAATGAAGAAAGCAAGACTTTTATGGGCAAAACAGCACAAGCATTTTACTGTTGATGATTGGAAAAGGGTTTGTATTATATTTCATTAAAGTTAAAGATTTTTATTTAATTTTGAAAAAAATTTAATTTTCAATAAATTAATACTTTTGCTTCAGGTAATTTTTAGTGACGAATGTCTTTTAGAGGCAGTGACAAAAATAGCTCAATACGTTAGGAGAAGACCTTCTGAAAAATACAAAGAGTAGTGTTTATTAACCAGAATGAAAAATCCACCCTCAGTTATGATATGGAGCTGCATATCCGGAAGGGGTTTGTTTATTTTGTTAACGAAACTATGCGCCAAGATCAATGTAAAATGGTACTAGAAAATTATTTCAGACCATATTTGGAAACAATAAGTACGGACAACACCTCTTTTACGTTTTTGCAAGATGGGACACCATGTCATACCGCTAAATCTGTAAAGAAGTACCTGACCGAACAAAATATCTCTTTGTTACCCTGGTGCGGCAATTCTCCGGATTTAAACCCTATTGAGAACTGTTGAGCTCTTTTAAAATTAAAAGTTTATAGTTTTAAGAACCCAACGGTATCTATTGTTAAAAAATAGTATTAAGGAAATTTGGGAGAATGACCAGCATTTAAAACAAACTATTACCAATTGCATAGCAAGTATGCCTGAAAAGGTAAAAGAAGTGATAACATCGAAGGGAGGTATTACCAAATATTAAAAAAATATACTAATTTTATATAATCTGTTTAATATTATCAATTAAAAACATTTATGATCAAAAATATTTGTTTTTTTGTCAAACTTTTCAATTTTACAATAAGTTTCTAATTCGATGACCACCGTCTGTAAATAGTAATATATTAATATTTTCCCAATTAATGGGTTTCCAAATTAATATAAACGGAAAGCAGCTCAAAACGTGCAGATGATGCTGATAAACAATAAAACGAGATTACTCATGAGCTTTTAGCAATAGTTTGCTGAAAATTTATTATTAATTTCAAAAATTTTAATTTAATATTAACTGATAATATTGTAGTTAAAAATATAAAATTATTGCACTTTAGTTTTGCATAGATTAATTATTATAAATACTTCACAAAGATGGACTTACAAAGTTCATGTCCATGCTCGTAAGCTTATTAAATAATGAAAATTATTAGTTACTAAATAACAATATACGAAACAATAAAAAAAAAATTTAATAAAATAAATACCTCGTTAATTGAACATTCCACCTTATTTACATATTCTAGAAATAAATATCTGGTAATTAAGTAAAATTATTGATTAATTTTAATATGAATTTTATGACGTTCTGTTATCGTTTTAATTTATAACAATCAAATCACCTATTTATGCCCAGTAATACGTTAACATAAATTAATATAAAAAATTATCATAAAAATGTAAATCGGGAAAACTAGAAAATATATTTAATTTTCTTCTGTTTATTTAGATTACTAGAGGAGAAGGTGCAAATATGGAATATGCTTGTAATATGATGGAATACATCGGTTTTGACTAAACCAAGTAAGGTCCTCGGTCGAAAATCGGCTAAATTTGTGAACGCTTGCCATCTTTATTGGAGGCGATCCACCCCGTACCGTTTTAGTATGATTTTAGTTTACCACATGTGTACATGTGAATTTCGTACATTGATAATTTTAACACGTAAGTGAATATGCAAGCCTAATTTTTTATTTGCATGTTTTATTCAAATATTTGTTACGATGCCATTTTATATAAACTAAAGTTTAAGATAACGTTGTATTTGTTTAGTTTTTATTATATAGGCTAGATCTAACCTAAAATATTGATGACATTGGTTGTCGGTAATATGGAATACCAGTATTGTATGTACCAGTACCAGTGCAGGCGCCGAAAAAACGAGTATATTTGCGACTGGTGCAAGTAATATGTTAATCTAGGACCTTATAGTTAGTTTAAGTTTTAGGAACAATAAGTTATTTAATTATTTCTTAGATATTTAATGTATTCCATATTTGCATCACCTTTTCTTAGGTGGGTATTTTGTAGTTTTTTTTCAAACTTTTTTTTTGTAAAAATATTTTAGTTAATTACACATTTGTTTTTAGATTATGGTGTCTACTTGTCTGAAGTAACTTTTACCTAAGTTTGGTTTAATTCTATTCGCTAAAAAAAATTTTTATATACCAAACAAAATGGTATTCCATATTTGCACCTTCTCCTCTATTGAAAAGAACTACCATTAAAAAGAATAAACATATCTAAAAAGAAAAAATTGTGTTGATATACAAAAACGTTTTAATTTTAGTAAATTACCTATATCGATGTCTTCCACAAAAGAAAATTTAGATAAATTTTCAAGGCAAATGGGTCTGTCACTTTCTCCAAACACATTCAATAGTTCCTTCGCGATTTTTTCCTAATCAAGCAAATAATTATTAAAATTAATCGATTATCCAACTTTTCATAGTTGTCTAAAACACTATACCTAGTGATCTTTAGTTTTATGTTGTAGTGACGTGCAGTTACCTTCTTCATAATTGAAATTATTTAATTTGTAAAACAAAACTCACCTGAACATCTTTAAAAATGCCTAAGCAAACGAAAAAGTATCCCATACTGGTAGAAGTCGTGTCAATTGCCTGGAAAAATTAAAAATAACTTTATACGCTATAAATTGTGTTATAATTATGTTACCGCTGATAAGAAAACTACAACTTCGTCCTGCAATTCCTTAATTGTAAATTTATTTTCAATTGATAAAAGATGCTCCAAAAACGGCTTTCTTTATTGCCTGTAATCCAAAGAAAACATTATAGAAATTTGAGCCGCCGTTTTGTATTATTCTTTTTCGTAACAATTTTTGTTTTATACTTCAATACATGCAGAACAAACCCTCCAAATTTCGTTTTAATTGCTTTCTTAGTAATCTAATAAAATTCCCAAAAAGTAGCATTTTTGGGTGTGTCAATTAGATGAAACCCCCTTAACTTAGCTATCAAAATTATTGATTAATTTTAATATTAATTAATATAAATTTTAGAAGTTCGAAATTATTTAATTTGTAAAACAAAACTCACCTGAACATCTTTAAAATGCCTAACAAACGAAAAGTATCCCATACTGGTAGAAGTCGTGTCAATTGCCTGGAAAAATTAAAAATAACTTTATACGCTATAAATTGTGTTATAATTATGTTACCGCTGATAAGAAAACTACAACTTCGTCCTGCAATTCCTTAATTGTAAATTTATTTTCAATTGATAAAAGATGCTCAAAAGTTTTTATTGCTAATCCAAAGAAAACATTATAGAAATTTGAGCCGCCGTTTTGTATTATTCTTTTTCGTAACAATTTTTGTTTTATACTTCAATACATGCAGAACAAACCCTCCAAATTTCGTTTTAATTGCTTTCTTGGTATTCTCAAATAAAATTCCCAAAATAAGTAGCATTTTTGAGTATGTCAATTAGATGTAACCCCTTAACTTAGCTAATCAAAATTATTGATTAATTTTAATATTAATTAATATAAATTTTAGAAGTTCAGTTATCGCTGTAATTTATAATAATTAAATAGCCTGTTTATCCCTAATAACACGTTAACACGTACCTAGCGTCGTTTAATAAAAATTTACATAAACAATTCATCGTAAAATTATCATAAAAATGCAAATCGCGAAAACTACATAATATACAGACGGTTGCCATCGACTTAGAAACTTTTTGTAAAATTGAAAAGTTTTACAAAAAGCAAATATTTTTGATTATAAATGTTTTTAATTGATAATATTAAACAGATTATATAAAATTAGTATATTTTTTTAATATTTGGTAATACCTCCCTTCAATGTTATCACTATATAATTTATAGATCTGCAACTTTGAATGCATCCTGCACCTAAATTGTGAATGATAGATTTTTATAGAACTCTTCGTTGAGATTTAAATTTTTAACAATAGTAACTAATAAATGTATTTTTCCAATCCGCTACACCGGACAAGCAGCAAAGATTTTCAAGTTTTCGAGAGATTAACAAAAGGAGATGCTTGACATTTTCTATTTTTTTTAAACAATGAAACAAACGAAATCGCTATGTTGATCTAAAAAAGCCAATAATATAAAAATTGCTTAGTTTGTTTTTCTTCTTACGTGCAACATTTGTTATATAACTATCAGGGGTAAACATGTTACAAAAAATTAGAAAATAAAAAATATATAAATCAATACTTTTCTAATTAATATCTATTTTTAAATATTATTCAAAAAAATAGAAAAATGATCAATTACGATCAAGTACGAAGTCAGAAAGAGGCATTTATTCCTCTACGGTGGGTAGGCTACGTGGGTCCTTTTTTTTTCAAAATGAATATTATTTAAAAATGAATTTTTGAACAATGGCAGATACTTTTCTAAATAAATTCAAACCTTACCTCTAAATTTCATAGCAATATCTTAAGGGGTTTCTTAATAATGTAAGAAAAAAAATAATAGGGGTATTTTTTTTAATTTCTCGGTAAAATATCAATTTAATAAAAATTAGGAAGACCACCAAATTTTTCTGGGTTAACCAATTAATATTTTTTTAGGTTTAAAAGCCTAAGATTTAACCGATATTTTTTATAGTTTTTAAAAATATCTCCGAGAAAAATAACCCCCTTTGAACCTGCTCCACATAACAGCTTATCAATGAAATTATCAGGGTTGTTCTATCATGTAATTAACGAGAGGTTAACCGCTGATGAAGTTTTTGTACACATCTTAGGAAGTACGTGACATCTCATGTGAAGCAATGAAGTACTTGTGAAATACATAAAGTACTTGTGAAATACACATATGAAATATTAACAGTAATCAATTAATTAAATTAAACTTAGATTTCGTTAGTTAATTTTGTAATTTTTTTAGTTTATTTGTTTGAATATCATGGAGGTTTGGTAGCTCAATAAAAGCTTTGGTAATTCATTATTACTAAACTAAACTATCTTCTTATACCCGATTTCTTCAACTATAGTTATCTATTAGTTAAATACATTAAAGTTAAATTAAAGAAATTACCAATGAGGTGTTTGATTTGTTTTTGTTTTGTTGTGTGTTTGCTTATTTCGTTGTGGTCTGATTGGATGGGATTAGATAAGGTGCATATCATCAGCTCCCTTCCATTGCGAATTTTTAATTTAAAAAGGTCTATTGTGCATTCATTATTTTTGGTTTGACTTTTTTATTTTGAATTATTTAGAAAATTAGTTGGGGAGGAGGGCTGAAGACCTGCTAGCTCCACCAGATCGAAAATAATCTTAATAATCGTTTGTGCATGATTGTACATAATTTATTTTCGCTTTACCCTTTCTTGTTGCGCTCCCGCCCCCTAAGAATATGTCATAATTTTTTAGAAAATTAAACGGTAGCGGAGAGTTTATACTAAATTTTCAAACCTTTAATATGTTTGCCTTCATTGTAATATTTGAGCACTAAAGGGTATTTCACACTCCCAAACCCCGCGGATTGAGTAGTTTATTTTTATCAGAAGTAAACTGAAGATCTCCCGTTACAGAGGCACTGGAACGTGTTTCACACCCTCCAGACACCCCGGTTTAAATATTTTATTTTCATTAAAAGTGAATTAAATATTTAAGCATATACCAAGTTTTATAAAATTAGCTATGGATAAATAAATGTGTTTAATTCATAATCTAACCATTAATCATAAACTGCATAATTATAAATGCCGTACCCCTTGGGAGGTAGATCTCTTCAACGGGAGATCTTCAGTTTACATTTGATAAAAAATAAACTACTCGATCCGGCGGGTGTGGGGGGCGTGGAACACCCTCCAGTGCCACTGCAACGAGAAATCTTCAGTTTACTTCTAATAAATAATAATCTGCTCGATCCGGGAGATCAGTAGGGGGTTATAATACCCTTCAGTGCTTCTGCAACAGAGGATCTTCAGTTTACTTCTGATTAAAAATAAACTGCTTGATCCGGAAGGTCAGGGGAGGGGGGTTGAACACCCTCCAGTGTATCTGCAACGGGAGATCTTCAGTTTACTTCTGATAAAAATAAACTACTCAATCCGGGGGGTCTGGGGGTGTGGAACACCCTCCAGTGCACAAATTTTGGAATGAAGAACTTTGCAGAACATGCAGAAACCGCAGGCCGAGTAGTTTACTTTTTATCAGAAGTAAACTGAACATCTCCCGTTGCAGAGGCACTGGAGGGTGTTCCACACCCCAGACCCCGGTTTAAATAATTTATTTTTATTAAAAGTGAATTAAATATTTAAGCATATCTCAAGTTTATTAAAATTGGCTATGGCCAAGTAAATGTGTTTAATTCGTAATCTGACAATTAATTATAAACTGCATAATTATAAATTCCGTACCCTCTGGGAGGCAGATCTCTGCAACGGGAGATATTCAGTTTACCTCTGATAAAAAATAATCTGCTCGATCCGGAAGGTCTGGGGGGGGGGACACCTTCCAGTACCTCTGCAACAGAAAATCTTCAGTTTACTTCTGATAAAAAATAAACTAATCGATCTGGGGGTGTGGGGAGCACTCTCCTAAATCGCTAAATCTCTGAAATACCGATGAAGTCCGTGAAATACAATGAAGTATCGATGAATTAGGTGAAGTACCGTAAATTATTGATGAAGTACGGTGAATTACTGGTGAATTACGTGAAGTCCCGTGAATTACTGCTAAATTATATGAAGTACGAAGAAGTATGGAGAATTATGATGAAGTACGTGAAGTCTGAAGTTAATTGTACACGATTTCCTCTAGGGGTTGACCCCTTGATAATTAATATGTAAATGCTGTATTTGATTATATTCTACTAGTATTCACAATTTTTAGCTAAGGGGGCAGATTAAAATAGTCCCACGACCGATGGGGCTAATTGGTTACAACCCCTTTACATCAACATTTATAAAATTGATCTTATTTGTAATTCTTTTCTGTGCTGTAATTTGTAAATGTTATTTGTAATTTTATTAAAATTCAAAATATTTCGCCAAGATTGCAAACGTAAAATAACCCCACGACCGATGGAGCTAATTGGTGACAGATCCCTTACCTCAAAATTAAGGAAATTGATTTTAATTGTTTTTTTCTGTAATATAATTTGTAAATGCTAGGTAGGCTTACATTCTATTAAAATTCAAAATATTCCGCCAAGATGCAGACTTAAAATAGCTCCACCACTACTGAGCTAATTGGTCACAGCCCCCTTACATCAAAATTTTTTAAATTGATCTTATTTGTAATTTTTTTCTATAATAAGTCATCATCAACAGCTATGATGACTTATTATAGAAAAAGTTACAAATCATCAACAGCTATATCATCCATCGTCGGATATAAGCCTCCCCATATTCGTCCATTGCTGTCTGTCCCCGCTTTCTGCATCCAGTTCTTTCCTGCATATCTTTTCACGTCATCTGTCCACCTTGTCTGGGGTCGTCCTACACTTCTTTTTGGCTTCGTGGTCTCCACTGATTACCCGACGCGTCCATCTATTATCGCTCATTCTAGCAACATGACCTATCCAATTCCATCTTAGCTTACAGAGTCGATGTATTACATCTGTTACTTTAGACCTTTTTCGAATTTCAGAGTTGGGTATATGATCTCGGAGGGTAATCCCTATTATTCGTCTTTCCATGGATCGTTGGGTGACTTGCATTTTTTTTATTATTTCGTTGTTAAGGGCCCATGTCTCTGTACCATAAGTTAAGACTGGTAATATATATTGATCAAACACTCGTGCTTTAAGTGTGTTTGGTATCTGAGAATTAAAGATTTCTTTCATTCTTCCAAATGCCGCCCATCCCAATGATGTTCTTCTACCCAAGTCAGTTTTTAAAGATTTTCCTTCGATATCATAATTTTCTGCCCAAGATATATATATGAATCAACTCTTTCAATGGTCTGATCTTCTACATTCAGGTTTCCTTTGCTTATTTCATTTATTTCATCATTTACGTCGTTGGTCATGTACTTCGTTTTGTTATGTTCATTTTAGGCCTATCATTCTTGATCTTTCATTTATTTCATTAATCATTTGTTGTAATTCCTCCTTTTGTTTGATATTAGAATAATGTCATCGGCAAATCGTAGATGGTTCAGCCTTTCACCGTCGATAACAATGCCTTTTCATCCCATTTTAGTTCTTTAAACATGTCCTCTAGGGCAAGATTGAATAGTTTCGGAGAAATCGAGTCTCCTTGTCTAACGCCACGATTGATTTTTATTTTTTTAGTTTTTTCGTGTAGAAGAACTTGGGATGTTGCATTTCCATAGATATTCTTTATCAGACAAGTGTATCTGTGGTCTATACGGTTGTTGCTTAAAGCGTTTAGTACTGCCCAAGTCTCAATGGAATCAAATGCCTTTTCATAGTCCACAAAGCCATCCATAGTGTGATGTTATATTCATTTGCTTTCTCGATGATCGTTCTGACCACCTGTAGGTGGTCAGATGTGCCAAATCCTTTTCGGAAGCCTGCTTGTTCTCGTGGCTGGTAACCATCTAACTTATTAGTTAACCTCTGCGTTATGATCTTTGTAAATAGCTTGTTAGAACTGATAACAGACTGATACAGTAGCGATCTAAAGTAAGTTGGCAAACAGTTTTTACAAAAATTATTAGAAAAGAAATCATTTAGTGGACTATCATATATTTTCTAAAAGTATGTAGATTAATACGTAGTTTAACGTATAAAACTTGCAGTTGGTATAAAACAAAGAAGTATATAAGCGAATTGAATTTTATGGAGGGTTCAAAAGAAAATTGGCATAACATCCAAACAATATCAAAACAATAATAAGCGTTCATAAAAGTTAATTTGATTGAAATATATCTTTCTTGATAATACATCGACATGCCCAGAAGGAAAGAGTATTCAGAAGATTTAAAAACACGGTTCTTAAATGGTTAAAAATGGAAATTCATTGAGAGCAGCAGAACGCGAATTTGACATTCCAAATCAAACAATAAGTCTCTGGTGTCACAAATATAATAAATATGGATCAGTAGAGACACGCCCAAGAACAGGGCGACCACGAAAACAACCAAAAGAGAAGATAAAATGATCGTTCGTGAAGCAATAAAAAATCCTCGTGTAACGGCTACACAAATTGTTCAAAGTTTTAACGAAAATCGCGAAGAAAATATACATGTTTCGACAGTGAAACGTCGACTATATGCAGCTAAACTATTTGGCAGACGTCCTTGTAAGAAACCACTTATATCAAAAAGAATCGGATAGCCGTCTGAAGTTTGCTAAAATCACTTACACTGGGAAAAAAGATTGGTCCAAAATTCTTTGGAGTGACGAAAGTAAGTATAATTTGTTTTCCTCGGATGGTATTAAGTATATTCGACGTCCAGAAGGTAAAAGATATGATATTAGATATCAAGTTCCTACTATAAAACATGGTGGAGGGAACGTCATGGTGTGGGGTTGCTTTTCTCGTGATGGCATTGGATCTCTACACAGAATTGATGGCATTATGGATCGGTTTATGTATGCCGACATACTGAGGGATCATATGCTACCACATGGCAAGAGAAAATGCCGCGCGGCTGGATATTTCAGCAGGATAATGACCCAAAACATGCTTCACAGCATGTTAAGCAGTACATGGACAAAGCTAAAATTCGGCTTTTAGAGTGGCCCAGTCAATCTCAGATTTGAATCCCATAGAGCATTTGTGGGAAGAGCTCGAACGTCGAATAAGAAGTGAAAATTATAGTAATACCACTAAATTATGGGAAGCATTGCAGAGAGAATGGTCAAAAATACCATTAGAACGTTTAGAGAAGCTGGTTGACTCGATGCAATCACGATGTAAAGCTGTTATCGCTGCAAAAGGGTTTGCAACAAAGTACTAAATGTTTTTAATCCATAGTTGTTACTATATGTATTTCTTTATTTTTTTGTTTTAAGAGCGTTTTGTCATAACTTGATAAATAGAAATATTTCGAAATTTTCGTTTTTTGAATTTTTTCACGTTAATAAATTTTCTAGAAAATTATATTTATATTTTTTAATTTAAAGCCTTTTAAGGAATAAATATTTGAAAAATTAAAGCAAAATATTGAACTTTGAAAAAAAAACTGTTTGCCAACTTACTTTAGATCGCTACTGTAGGTCTGTAGTTATTTAATTTGAGTTTATTTCCTTTTTAAATAATAGAATCATCAGGGCATTATTCCACTCTTCGGGTATTCTTTCTTCTTTTAAGCATTTGTTATATAGTTTCTCAAGAGTAGCAGTATTGGTTTTCTCCATATTTAAGCATTTCTGCAACAATATTGTCTTCGCCTGATGCTCGTCCATTTGGTAGTTTTCTCAGCGATTCAGCTATTTCCTCCATTATTATGTCCGGCATTTCTTCTGATCCCACGTTTTGAACTATATTTCTCCCCTTTTTCTGTTCTTCCTTGTGGTGGATTTGCTTTTGTTTCATATAGTGTTCCATAGAAGTGTTCCGCTACCTGGATTATGTGTTCTTTTAGTTATTATGTTGTTCTTATGATCTATCAGCTTATTTATACCAGGTTTCCATGTGCCATTGATCTCATCACAGTCTTCAAGCTCTTTCTCTCCTCCAACACTTCTTTTATCTGCCGATTATTATAATTTCTAATATCCATTCTTATCTTCTTTTTATTGTTTTACTTATTTCTGCCATTTCAATCATGTTCACCTCCCTCGCGTTTCATTTTTTGCGCTTCATAATTAGATCTATTGTATCTAAGCTAAGTCTTTGTTGTTTTCTTAACTGGTTTCCTGCCACTGCTTCGGATGCAGTCATTATGCACTGTGTAATTTTTCTGTTTAGGTCGTTTAAGCTGTCGTTTGTGTTTATCGTTGGCGATTCTTCTTCGATTTTTCTTGATAGGAAGATCTATTTATATTTAATTTTTCAGTGTCAATTCTCTGTTTTTATTTCTTACAAGCTTAGTTCTATCTAGTTTTTGGTCTATATACAGTTTAGCCCTTATCATGCGGTGATCGCTACTTACATTTATGGGGTTGAGCACGCTGGTATCCAGTATGATGTCTTTGTTGTTAGTCAGTATGAAATCAATTTCATTTCTCGACTTTCCATTAGGACTTTGCCAAGTCCATCGTCTTGTTTGCTTTTTTTAAAATATGAGTTCATTATATAAAATCCATTTTCGCCTACATAGTTTACCAGCATGTCTCCTCTTTCGTTTCTTCTTCCGGAACCAAAGGGTCCCACACCCTCTTCGCCAATATTTTGTCTTTCCCCAATCTTTGCATTAAAGTCTCCAACGATAAGTACGTATTTTGCTGGTTCATCTTGTACAGCTGTATTAATGTCTTCATAGAATTGTTCCACTTCCTCCTCTTCATAGTCTGAGGTTGGTGCATAGACCTGTATTATTCTGCATCGACACTTCTTATTGATTTGTATATCCATTAGAATCACCCTTTCAGATATACTTTTATATTGTGTTATGTTAGATGTTATATTTTTGTTTACTAGAAACGCGACTCCGCCTATTCGTCTGTCTTCTCTTCCTTTATAAAAGAGTACATGACCGCTCTTTAGTGTTACGCATCCTTCTCCCATCCTTCTCACTTCCGATAATCCTATAACATTCCATTTTACCTTATCTAATTCCTGTTCTAGCTCCATAAGTTATCTTCCGTTGCTAATGTTCTTATATTGAATGTTGCCACGTATAATATTTTTTTCTTTATTCTTCTTCTGTCTTTTCTTTCGTCGGGTTTTTGCCTCCCCCAGAATCCATGAGGCGGACTGATTTGCAATCAGTGTGAGATTCTGAGAAATCATCTCTACTCACCTGGGGTATTTGTGTTTTAAAAATCGACATCACATTTCTATATATGGGGGGTTGTTAGCCTTAACTCGCCACGCTGGCCAGACGGGTTGGCGAGTGCATTTTTGACCTTTGCTAGGTTTTATTCAGCCGCTCCTAACATGGAGAACCGTCGCTGTTTGTAGCCGCTCAATTTGAGTCAGACGCTACGGTTTTTACCTGTTGGTCCGCGGGAGGTATTTGATTTCCCTCCTACCTCTCATATCTGAGGGGCATTCCCCTATCCGCCACCTGGGGACGCGTCTCCTAGGGGTTGCAGGTTCCCCAGAGAATAATAAGTACAATTTGTAAAAAATGTAGTTTTTGTTAACATTCTAATAAAATATTTGGCCAAAAGAGCAGACTTAGAATAGCCCCCACGGTCAATGAGGATGGATCTTTTCTGCAATATCGTACAATCGAGAAACTTAGTAAGTCGAGTTACTAAAAGTGAAATTGTTGGTTTACTACTTGATGAGATTTTTTAACAAGAAAATTTGTATATTTTAAATTTTTATTATATTTCGTTGGTGCAATCAGAACCAATTATTAACTATGTTTTTACTAACTCAACTTACTAGGTTTTTCAATTGTACGATAGTATTGTGCTGAAATTTGTATATTAAGGCTGACGCCTTTTAATTATACTTTTATACCCTTGAGATACCTATTATTTTAACATTAAATACTTATTTTATTAACCTGTCGCAGCACTCATCACGAACTTCGCCTTATTTACGCGTTCATAACCAGATTTTTCTCAAAACATTAAATTGCACGCGTAACCCTGTGTCTAATGAAAATACAAATAAAAAAGCATTTTTTATTTTTCGTTTTTCTCGGTGCATCCAACGAGCTTGGTGCTTCGATAGGCGCAAGTATTTCCTTTTAAAATTAATTCAAAAAAATGTCGTGCCTTTTGTTTTTGTTTGTACTATTTGCTTTGCTCGCGTTATTAGCTATCCACGATCGTATCAAGTACAGAAGAATTTATAAATATTTGAAAAAGTTTCCTGGACCATTATCTATACCTTTAATCGGCGTTGCTTACGAATTTCGCTCCTTCGATCGTAAAAAAACGTGAGTTGTTAAAAATTCATTAACCGACTGTGCTTTTTCAGTTATCGTGGAAAGATTTTTGAAATATTTTTACTTGTATGGATCAACCTTTAAAGTGTGGATATTTCGTGTTCCCATCGTTGTCATTTCCGATCCTAAGCATCTCAAAATTGTGCTAAATAGCGATTGTTGTCTGGACAAAGAAAAACGATATCATTTTACCAATGAAATTTTTGGAAATGGTCTGCTCGTAGCTCCAGGTAGGAAAACTGTTACTTTACCTTAAAATTATTTAAATAAAAATTATTATTATTATTGATTCAAAATATTTACAATAATTATTATAATAATAGTATATTACACTACGAGGGCCGAAAGTTGATTTCGGCCCTGCGCGTTATGATGCCCGAGGCGAAGCCGAGAGCATCATGACGCGCAGGACCGAGATTTCAACTTTGGCCCGCGTAGTGTATACGATTTTCTTCATAGCCGGTCGAAAGTACGTTATTAATTCTACTTTTTAACTTTAAATGTTGATAAGCATGTTTTGATGACAGCGGTTAACGATTTGTTGTAGCAACAGAATAAATAGTTCCTAGTTACGAGTATTAATACGCATGAGAAATTCTTTCCTCCCGGCGTTATAGAGGGCGCGTGTACTTCTCAAAGGAGTAAATGTTCAACTTTCGTCCCTGTTATTAGGGACGAAAGTACGTACTTTCGACCGAGGTATGAAGAAAATTAAATTTTTTAAATTAAAAGTTAAAACACAATAAAACAAAATTATTGTAAGCTTTCAGCAATGGTTACTGCTGTCATCAGATGTTTAATAATAATTATTATTGTTGAAAGTTTACGAATAATTTTGTTTTATTGTTTATTTAACCTTTTAATTTTAAAAATTTTAATCTAATAATAGAATTAACAGGTATAAGGAACAACTATATTATATTACAAAATTGCACCATGAATTTAATGTCTTTTTTATTATGAAATGGTGGCATGATCATTACACCTAGTTCATTAATAAAATTAATTGAAAAAATAATAAAGGTGACTTTGTAATGAGTAATAGCCGGACAAGTTTCAAACGACTAGTTTTTAAATATTTTTGTTATAAACGTAAATTTTGCATTGTCATTACAAAAACACATTCTTGTACTCATCACATAATAATAGTATATTCAGCTCAGCCGTGCAATTTGCTGCTTGATCGAGCAATATAAAACAGCTTCACAAACATTATTTTATATTTTTCAGCAAAGATATGGAAAAAAAATCGTAAAATAATCAATCCTACGTTTAATCAAAAAATTTTGAATTCGTTTTTCGATATTTTTGTAAAACACGGCGAACGAATGGTCGAGAGAATGGAAATGGGTATTGCCGAAAATGAATTCTTCGACGTCGACCAATTTGTATTAACCGACACTACCAATATGATAATGGGTAAGTAACAATAATTTCACTTGGGCATTGCTAATTATGTTGGAAGAAAATTGATGATAAATAATAATTTTTACTAATAGAAACTGCGATGGGGATAGATGACGAAGAAATTCCAAAGCCACCGTCATTCTCTGACGATTTGCACAGGTATTTAATTTTTTCTTGCTTGACGATTTTCCTGTAAGAGCTAATACTCTTCCAGAATGGCCGAAATTGTAGTCGAAAGAACATTAAAAGTGTGGCTTCATCCCGACTTTTTATTTCGTTTATCTCCAGGAGGACGTGAATTCAAAAAGTTGTTTCGTAACCTGCAAGGTTTCCTCACGAAAGTAAGTGTGCTCTGTGGTATTAAATTAATAATTTTTTAATAATATCTACGTTTTAGATTCTCGAAAAAAGATACAACGAATATCAAAACAGAGATAAACTATGTTTCGATGGTAAGAATTTAAAAATCGTTTTTGGAGCTAAACTCCAATAATAATTGTTTACTTATGAACCTTTCTCTTTTCTGTATTGTCTGGATGTTTTTGCCCTCAATTTAAAGCAAATTTATCTCAAAATTCCTTAAAATCATCTTGATTGGATTTCAGACAATAAAGGGAAGCCTTTTTTGGAGCACCTCATATCGATGAAAGAGTTTACCGCCCAAGAATTATTACACGAAGTGGCAGTTTTTCTAGCAACGGTAAAGAAATGGCAAATTTGATCGATAGATTTAATAGTTTACTCTTTTAGGGAAGCGACACGACTGCTGTTACCATGGGATATGTTCTAGTTTGCTTAGGCGCTCACAAGGATATTCAGGTGGGACCTATCCCTTATCTTGAATATTTTCTCGCTCATTTTAAGTTTGTATTATTAGGATAAAGTCTACGAAGAGATACGTGAAGTTTTTGGAAAAAGCAATAGACCCATTTGCTTGGAAGATCTGCCAAAATTACAGTATTTAGAAAGAGTGATCAAAGAAACGTTGCGAATGTATCCCGTAGCTGCATTTATTGCACGAACCGTCACAGAAGACATCGATATAGGTAAATTCTTAAAATTGACACATAGCCGGATGATCTGGAATAATAGAAATTTTTAAAGAGGACTATATCATCCCAAAAGACACTTCCATAATTGTGCCCTTAATTGCAACACACAGAAATGAAAAGTATTGGCCAAATCCACTTAAATTTGATCCCGATCGATTTTTACCAAGCGAAGTTGCCAAACGGCATCCTTACAGCTATTTGCCTTTTAGTCGTGGTCCAAGGAATTGCATAGGTGATAATATATCTTTCTTCTAGTTTTTGCACATTTATCAGTCGTATTTTAGGAAAACAATATGGGATGATGAGCATGAAGATACTTTTGTCTTGTATTTTGAGAAAATTCAAAATTGATACAAACATCAAATTGGAAAATCTGCGGTTCAATGTACAAATTGCCATAAGAATAATGGGAGGTGCAAACATCAGCATCGAAAAACGTTATAAATTGTAATGTAATTGTATGACCAGCAAGGAGGATACCATTAGGTAACTTCTTCGTTGGTCTTTTTATTATTTATGTATATTAAACAAAGGGAAATACAACACAAATAAAAAAAAAATTTTCGTTTCAAAATTTATTTATTTCTTCTATTCCCAACCCAAAGATCGTCTATCGAAAACACAGCTATTTTGCTCGAGTTGTGTGTTAATTAAGAAATGACATTCCACCACCACGGCAAAATTTGTACGTGGTTTTTAAAAACATTTTAATTTTTGGATAGAAACTGACCGTCATCATTCTTACGCTGTTGTTGGCTGCGTGCCAAACCTTACTATATAAGTACATTGATGTCAACTTTTTAAAAATAAATAAAAATAGAAATCAATAGAAATCGTAAAAAATTAAACAATTACCTACTACATAAAAGCGTTAAAAATTTTTACGTAATCAAACTGTGCAAAATCAGTATCTACCATCCTTCAGGGGTAGTTTCAACAGTGGTCCCAAAACGTCACATGTCTTTTTCTGCTTGTATTCATAAACCACAATTTCTTGTTTTACCAGTTCAAGGATGAACAAACTTCGTCATTCTTAACATATTTCCGTAGGTAGTTAACCAACAGCCTCAAGCGTCCTTGCTAAAATGTCACAATAATAATTAATTAAACACAATAAAAGAAATGTTATCGTGGCGAATTTTGAAAATTTAACAAATTATCCAAATTAAGTATGAATTAAAAATTCCATCGTACTTTAACCGGTTCCGTTACTTTCAAATCGACCAACACAATCTGTCTTAGAAAGTTGGTTACCATTTCTACAAGAAGCGAGCAGTTCGACTTGATTCTCAAGCCAACGACGATTGAATTTTAACTCTTTCATTCGCTAAAGAGTAAAAACATATGGATACGTTTTTAAATAATACGTGAATATTTAACAACATTAAATAAAAATGTAATAGTATTCGGCTAGCGATGATCCTGTTCCTTTCGTACGCGTTATTTTTAAAAATATTATTGGGTAAGTAAAATAATTTCAATTTAATTATACACAAAATTTGTTTTTCCTTCTCAATAAAAAACATTAAGTACGAAAGTTGGTCGTCTTATCGGGCGTTGAAATCTCTGAGAATTTAGTGAACAAACGTAGCGTCGTAATTCGTTGTGCTCTAAAAATGTTGTTGTGACCTAAAAATGATAAATATTAACGTAAGAAGATGTTCGATGTAACATGAAATTATACGTAGGGAAATCTTAAAGAAAATTATTCAAGCGCAAACAGCAGGAAGCAATTTTAATTTTATCGGGAGAAAGCACCCTGTATATTTGCTCCATTGTGTCTCAAGGACGCATATCTGCAAAAAAAGCATATTGAACTTTCATTCAGGGACTTGAAATTACAACAATAAAATTAATAAATATCTGAAATACTTTAACTTTAAGTCATGATTCGCTTCTAATGACCATTTGGAAATATTACGAATGTTCTACACGTCATGCAACGATGACTCACCATGTACATATTGCAATCAACACGAACAACTTTGACAAAATTCAAAACAGTGTGTTACATTCAACTCGAAAAAATATAACTGGACCAATAATCTAACGTGTAATCCTAACCACGCCACAAATGATCATTTAATTTTCAGTTTTCGCCCAAGACGAGGATGGTCCCTACCGCGGGAAGTACTTAGGCAACATAAACTCCTATCACCATCAAGTATCTGGAGACATTTACGCCGTAAACGAGTACACCCTCCTGCTCACAAAATTTAACTACGATGGAAACGGAGCGGACACGTTCTTTTGGGCCGGGGCGTCCAATCGACCGGGACCTCAAGGTTTCATAGTTCCCGACGAATACAACAAGTAAGTTCCCTTAATCTTGCCCTCCTTATACTTTCTCAAACCCAAAACTTTCAGAACGAATGTACTGGAAAGATACTTCAACAAAGAGTTCACGTTGACCTTACCCGAAAATAAAAAATTGACCGACATCAAATGGTTCGCAATCTACGACTTGTGGAGTCAAAACACCTTCGGCGACATTTTCTTCCCCGACCAGTTTGAACCACCGTCCATCCAAAAAATTTCGCAATTGGCGGGCAAAATTAACAAACTCACTTCCGACGGAATCGAAATCGTCGATGCCAAAACCATAAGAATACCAGAATTTAAATTCGATGGAATTGCAAGAGAATCTTACTTTTGGGTCGGTGTTGGTCCTCAGCCAGGAACTAAAGGAACAAAAGTTCCAGATGAATATGGATAGTAAGTCGGAAGAAAAAAATTTTATAATAACAAACCTCCGTTTTAGTTTGGATCCCATTCACCCTTACTATGGCGAAACGATCACGTTGGAGTTGCCGGGCGATTTGACAATTTTTAATATCGATTGGTTCAGTGTTTACGACCTCGGGAGTAAAAGAAGTTTAGCTTCCATAATAGTACCAGATGGTCTTAACGTACCGCCCTCTTTGGTCAAAATTTTGGTGAGTTTGTTTCTTAAAATGGTGCTCTTTTAAAAATTGTCACATTTTAGCCTCACAAGCCCAACCTTCCAAATTGTCTGCAATTGCACAAGAGGTTGCAGGTTTCTTGGGAAATTTTTGGACCGCAGATCACAATTGAATTGGCTGGACAAGTAGGTGAAGACGAATATGTCGCATTTGGATTGTCGGGTTCCAAAAAAAAAAGTCAAATGTTAGGATCCGATGTAGCGGTAACATATATGCATGAGTACCGAGGTTTTGCAACGGACTACAACATTACAGCTTTGTCTCCAGTATAAAATTTATACTGTACGAAATAAAATATTTTTAATCATGCAAATTTTAGTGCGTCAAGGTCCTCGGTCAGTATAGAGGAGTGTGTAGGGATGACTTAGTTGGAGGACAAGACAACAATCAAATACATACTGCAACGAGAGAGCATGGAGTTACCGTAATCACCTACCGGAGATTTTTAATTTCCCGTAAGTTTGGTCTGACGTGTACGCCAAAAAAAACTCTAAATGTAACTTTTAGCGGATTCGGGAGATCAAGAATATCCAACGGAAGGATCGACGTTTTTAATTTGGGCAATAGGTCGGTTAAATCTTAACAAAGAACCAACTTTCCACGACATCTACCCAAAAGCAGACCTAAAAGTTGAATTAAACAGTAAAGAACCGATAGCAACATGCTACTCTTTCACAACTGTGGATACAAAAGTCGAAGATCCATGGGAAAAGGCACAAATTTTTGATCGAGCCATTCGAACGTTCGAAGCAAAATTGGGACCTTCCGGTGGCAAACGGGGTTATCAAGGCTTGACAGGTAAACTTTGTAATTCCTTCTTGAAGGAAGGTTACCGAGCGTGGTTTTAGGGCAAACGTCGACTGCTCTGGCGTGGTATATAAATGGGATGCTGATACCTGAAATATGGATGAGGAGAGGTTTGACTTACTCCTTCCGGGTAAGAGGAGGCAACAATCCCCACAGTGCAGAACATTATCATCCCCTTATAATAACCGACGAGCCACATGGAGGTTTTGATCGCCTAACAGACGAAGCCCAATCGAAAGTGAGAGTTTTGGCTGGGGTGGAATACTCCAGAAGGGGACGACCACGGCCCGTTGCAGGTACACATTTACTCTTTTGAACTTTCCAGAACTGCAGGTCTACTAATTATTTAATTTCTTTTATAAAATAGCTGGACCTTTATGTTTATCAAAGCATAAGCCAGAACAAGATAGAAGATTGGACGACGATTTTCTAACTTTCAAAAAATTCAACCGAACGTTGGCCCACTCTTGCGAAGAAGGTGATCCAGCCGTTTTAGAATTCACTCCTAATTCGACGTGGCCCGACATAGTTTACTACAATTCTTTTACCCAACCAAATATGGGTTGGAAAATACACATAGTCGACAATTACCACAGGTCTGGGCAAGAAAATAATGTACGAATTAGCTTTTGGATTTTACCTCTCTTGTTGTTTGTTAAACAATTATCTTAATTGTTTATTTAAACTAACGCAATTTTAAATTACGGCGGATAGTATCACTACTTTTGCATACACTTCCAGCAAGCTTTATGTGTGTCAGTTAAATAAATAAGTGCCATTCGCCTTACTTCAAATAAAGTCGTACCGAGTTTTATTTTGTTTTACTTAAAAAATACATTTTCTGGTAGGTACGATAATTATAGCCATGCCCATCTGAATTTTGAAAGCTTGATTGAACTGTACATTAAATTTGTTTTCGGTGTGCAATCCGCCTTAGAATTAGCTCAGGATTTAATTAACAAGGAGTAATTAATTCACCTGACTAAATTTTTTATGTAAAAGCCAAAAAATAATTTTTGCATTTAGATGAACCGTCGACTGAAATTATTTAACATTATTTATTAAAATAAAGTAAAATTTTGTAAATACTTCGCTCAGAATGTAAAATAAACTCTCCATTTTTTGTTAATTTTTTTATAGTTCTTTTTTTAGAATCAACTAGAACCTTAGAAAACTGGGTTAAATGGCTCCATGATCAGCAGCGGATCTATTACCGGGCAGTTGCCCATAGGAGAACCAGAACCTTCATATTTTCACAAACCAATGCCTGGACTCCGAATAAGAAACTGAATTTGGATTCTATTATCAATTTGCAATATATTTAAATACCATGAGGTACTGCGACTTTAGGGCTCATGAATATTTTTTGCACCGAGGCCCACTCAGTGCTAGATCCGCTACGGTCCATGACATAAACTTTGCCAGGCCTTGGGTTTTATTCTCTAAAATATGGCTCTGGACCGTGTGGGTTTCTACTGCATTTGTTGCCCTTATCCTTCTGCTTTGGGCACAGGTTACTTGTTCCTGATTCATGTGTCACCTTTGCACCGATTAGATTTATGATCGGGATTAGCTGCAACTGAATTATTAAAATTTAAATTAATTACATTTCCCTGTATAAATCTTACTCTCCGGTTTTCTAGAGATTAAAATAAAATATAAGCCTATTCGTCATCGTTCGTAACATTGAAAATCGATTCGATATAAGTCAGTTTATCGATTTTCGATTCACCAAATTATTGAAAAGTTGGCAAGCAACATTTTGAAAATGTATGAAAGATTTTCTATGAGGTATTCGTTGATTCTACCATAATAATAGTGATTATAATACTCTCTTATCTATGCATAATTATGCCGAAATCTTCAATTTACTTTTGATAGACAAATTAAGGAACGGAAGAATTGATCACTCGATACTAAATTTGGAAATTTATCTTTTACAATTTGAATAATTAAATATTCTTTAAGTATTAAATTTGCCTCTGGCCTCCTTCGAACTAGCATTATCCGAATGCATTGATAAAAATGACAAAGATGTACCATTAATTGGCCCCCCTGGAAAAAATCAAAATGTCAATAATTTTACATCTTATGTCTGTTTTCGAAATTTGTTCGCCTTTATCACTCGACACTTTTTATTTCAGTTTATTATCCTCTTTTAAAATCGTTTTCCTTATGTAGAACACTTTCTCCATCGTTCAAACGGAACATATTATGAACTTAACCTCAATTTTGTTAAATTTTAAGGTTATGATTAGCAATAAGACATCACAGAAACGTTCTCAAATTTACAATTTTTACGTTACTTATGGCTTCAGACGAGCGCAATTTCCGTTCCGCTTATTACGAAAAAGTAGGATTTAAAAATGTAGAAGAAAAAGTCGCTGGAAATTCTCCTGAAAGATCGAGTACTGGATCCAGCTAAACTGAAGCAGTTCTGTTTAAGGTATACGGTTCCTGCTGGTTACAGAAATGCGGTGTGGAAGGTTTTACTAGATGTTGTACCTGTCCACCAAAGTAGTTACGATTTTGTGATGGAACAACGAAGAGACGAATGTAACGATACCGTTCAAGCTTTGCAGGTGATGAGGCTGATCGACGCCAACACCACCAAACCTCAACTTTTGTATTCGCTATGGTTGATACAAAACAGAAGCTGGCGTCAAATTTACACTATGAAGGTTTGTTGTTCTACTTTAACTCGACTTTTCTTGCGAAGATATTTTCTAGTTGACCGATCCATTTCCCTTAATTGGCAAAGCGTTGATACATTATTTTGATGACCAAACGGATTTGTATTGGATTACTAAAAATTTTTACATTCACATTCAAAAATTTAAGCCTGAAATACCAAAACTAATAGAAGCAACTTTTAATTTATTGGAGAAAGAAGACAACGTTTTATACAAACACTTGAACGAGTTTGGAATATTACCAATTTTGCCTTTAGAATATTGGTTTGATTGCTGCTTTGCAGGATTGTTGGACGATAAAGTTCTTGCCAAGTAAGTCACCAATTTTGGAATGGCATTGGTTTAATTATGTTTTACAGAATTTGGGATAAATTGTGTGGGGGCTCTTACAAAATTTTGGTATTTGTGGTGGTTGTTTTGCTAATGAATCAGAGGCACAGCTTGCTTGACGGTACCGAAAAGGAGGGTAGTTTGGAGTGCTTTTCAAATGTAAGTTAGATTTTCCCAAAACTTTTTTTTTAATAATCCTTTTTGTTTGTAGTTGTCTGAGGAAACTTCCGAGATTGTTGCTAATAGTGGTATCGAAATGTGGCAGAAACATGGTTATCCCTTAACTGTTTATGATAAACCTAAACCAAAGGATTTGAAAGACTGAAATTTTTTTAATTTATAAATAAACTTAATTTTTTAACTGAAACTGCTAATTTTTTTAAAATTTGTTGAACATTAGTACACTCGAGGTTTTAGTAAATTTTCATAATCTGATTGGTGAACCAATCTCGACTTTATTTACGTAAGCAATATCAATATTCTTATCTCTCATTTTAGCGTGTTATATATAATATGAGGGAGGATGGTGCGCAATTGTCATGCCTAGGACAGAGAAAGCAACAAGTGGTTAACTATTAATTAAAACGGTTTTGCTTTGAAATATCTAGAGTTTCATCTCTGGTGCATTTCTTTAGCTTCCTCTTCCCTGAGAATTCTAAAACCCGGCACCTACGGTTGAAAAAGAAGAGTGAGCATCTTTTTTGTATAGAAGAGAAAATAGCTCTTGATTCACATTTTAGACGACAGTTTGGTTTTAGGTAAGTGAGGAAGAAATATGTCAAGCGCAAGTAATAATTAATTTTTCAAATGTGTAATATTATTTAAAGATATTCAAATTTACCGCTATATTCAGTTCAGTATATTAAAATGAGAAATCCGAATACTGTAAATAGGAGTGAAGTAGAAAGTGTACGTTGGGAAGTTGAACAGGAGTGTAGAATGCGCACAATAATTAGTTGAAACAAAGGGTAGAGTTAAAATTCCCGGGTTCGAGAGCTCACTTTTCCCTATAGAAATGGCTATACCAAACGAAAGAACACAAAATACAAGCTCTTTAAGGTGAGGATCAATCTTGTCGGAGTTGTAATAAGGCCACAATTTCATTTTGAAAATTGCAAATTTCCCATAAGAAATACATGTAAGTGTATTAAAATGAAAAGGTATCATTTATTCTGTTGGCGGTACGTGTGCTGTGCCTGGGTCGACAGTGACTAGTGGTGGGTGATACCAGTCGCTCTCAGAGATCCGTCGCGTCAACTTTCAAAATTTTCGAGTTGGAGCCGCTTAAGGGATGTTTTAATGAGTTTAGCACGTGTCAAAACCGCTCGGAGCCCGCACGAGCCCCGGAGGGCGAGGGCGGGTGCGAAGTAGGTTTTGACAGTGCAACCACCTCAGAAATGAATTCACACAAAAGTGATTTTTTCGAAAATTTGTTGTCCGATCACAACTTTAATTTTTTATTAGCTAATTACACCATTATCTTTCATAATTCGTTGTAAAAACTAAAATCTGGTATATTTACAGTCGCCACATCCTCTTTCAATTTTGGGGGCGGGGTTACAGTTCAAAAGAGCCAATGATAAAATTGCATTCCAAATTAACTTTAAAGCCGTTTTTTCAAAATTGTGTGAATATTCCGCAATTTTATTTTTTATATGCTATTGGGACCCTCATCTTTCATAATCCACTTCAAAATGGTAAAATCGCGATCCGGGAATCTTAACCGCTCCCGAAACAAAGATTACAGATTTTGGATAAATAAAAAATTAGCATTTATTTGATCGTGCTAACTACTAAGCCAATGAATGCCCTGAAAATTTGCATAACTGCTTGCGCAGCTTTTCCACTTTCATCTATTTATTTTGTTCGTGGGTGTATATTATACATAGATGTTATTTGAACTGTCAAAATGTCAAAAGTAGTATGGCGCCAAATTGACTTTTCGTGAGTGTGATCGTGCAATTATTAGTTTTTATTAATAATTTCGGTATAATTTACAACAAAATCTATAGTTTTCTTTAATATAACCTGCAATTTTAACCGCTCCACATGTCGCACTTTAAAATTAAGCAAGAAATACTGGAGGACGACGATAATGGCAACAAATCTTGGTTAGATGAGATGGAAGCAGAATTGAACTTCGATTCTGGTAAAATAAAAGAGGAATTTAAAAATAATTGTGATAACGCGACCTTTGATTTCGGAATCAAACAAGAAGATATGGATTGGCCGATAGATCAAGAATTAGAGGAAAACACCAACGATAGTGTGAAATCCGTGAGTAATGATAGTCGTAAGAGTAGCAGAAAAACTACCTTCAAACGTAAGATTCCTTATGACGTACCAGAACCAACTGCTTCCGAGCCGGTTGAAGAAACCTCCCCTTCTTGCAGCGACAGGTTAGTAATCTCCAAGTCACCTGCTCTTCTCTTAAAACTGTAAATTTTCTAATTTCAGTAAAAGGAAAAAGAAGGAATTTGAAACCGACCCAGTTATACTTAAGAGACGACAAAAACAGATTGACTTTGGTAAAAATACAATTGGTTATGATAATTACATTCAGAAAGTTTCAAGGTAAGCTCAGAAGAACCTTGCAAGTTCTTTTTTGATGATTTTGTGCTTTTAGGAAGGAACGTGGTTTAGAGGATCCCGTTACACCTAAGAAAAACATCAAGTATTCGAGGCGTGCTTGGGACGGTCTCATAAGACAGTGGAGACTACGCTTGCATAACTATGATCCATAGTTCTTTTATTTGCAAGTTTGTGTACATATATTTCTTATATTTATCGTTTCATTAATAAAAACTAGGTTAAAATATCTTTTTTATTCAAGTTTATCTTTTAATATTTTTCTCTCTGTATATTAGTGAAGTTAACAGGGATAGAATGATTTTGATATTACAGAAATCTAGCTTATGAATTATACATTTTTGATGGTTTAAGTGAATGATTTTGATGTTAAACCTTGTAGGAGATTGGAAATGTACAATAATATTATAAAATTAAAATTTTTGCAAGCGAACCTTGTTTACCTGTTATATTGTTATTTAACAAAGGAACTGGGATGACCGCAGTTTGGTTTCTATACAGCTACCCCTTTAGTTTGGGAAATTTTTGGCTAGTTACGTTTAGATGTTATAAATGATAACCTGCAGTAATTTTTCAGTTGGTATTTATTATAAGGGCAGAGTGTCAAGTCAAAATCACTAGGAATTCTAAAAACCTGTATTGGGCATAATTTAGTGAAAAAACAATTTTTACATAATAAAAATTAGTAATACTTTTTTAATTTTTCATAAACTACTGGCTGAATCTACGAGCTACGGTTATTTCTTAAATTAAAGTAGATCGGACTGATTTGACTTATCTACCGTTTAAAGTAGTTTTGTCTTTGGATCTAGGAGGGATCTTGTGGAAGAATTCCACTATCTCAAAACCTGCTTACTCTGATCAACAATAAAAATGCTAAATTAAAGTGATAGAATAGATGATCACCACATTTATACTCGGATGACCGCCATTTCGTAGACATCTTAAAACTTTCGTTGGCTTAGCGACTAAAATTATTCACTAGGACTTTCTCAAAGTCTTACCACATGGGCCGACCAAAAATCGTTTCTTTCAATAGGAAATTTATTATAATAGTACATTGTTCAACGAGCGGATAACGAATGTTTATTATGCTAAACTGTCATATTATTAAAACGGCAAACACTGACAAAGATCTACTATACGACCTCCACCTGATTCTATAATGTTTATCGTGGTTCCAGTAGGGAGTATAACAGTAACCAAGATATGATATAGATGTTCCGTGCAAGAACAAGATAAAAAAGTAAGATCGTTTAAACCAATGGAAAGTTTAGGGAATACACATAATTATGTATCACTTTACGATAATTTTCTACTACATTTTTGTAATCTCATTTTGATAAATCAAAATAAAACCTAAAATAATTTTAAATAAAAAAGTTAACGTTAATACTTTTATTATTGTAATTTAAATAATTAACAGTTTTTTATATTGTATCAACTATATCTGCTTTAAAACCGGAAGACCATGAGTTCCAAGGTTAGTAATAGCAAAAAGACTTCCAGCAGCTGATTGGCGTTTACGGTCCATTTCATTTAAGGCGTGCCGCGATGTAGTAACAAAGAGGATGTCGAAATTTGGGCCTCCCCAGGCAACAGAAGTGACGGGTTGTGCAGGAATTGCCAGCGTTTGCAATATTTTGCGTTTTCTTGGATTAACTTTGATGACGGCACCACCGTTATACAAAGCGATCCATAAGTTATCGTCTTTATCGATAGTCATTCCATCTGGGAAGCCCGTTATACTACTGTGATCGTTTACATCAAACACAACTCTCGGATTTGAAATTACTCCATTTTCGTTATCATAATCGTATTCTTTCACCTGTAAGGTTGGGGTATCGATATAGTAAAATTTATCGTTTGCTTTGTTCCACGCTAATCCATTGCTTATATTAACAGGATGTATAACCGCCAAAGGATTATTTAAGTTTTCTCTTGAAATTTTATACAAAACACCTTCATTCGGTGTAACTCCTGCGACGCTTTCAAAACCCATAGTACCTGGATAAATTGAAATTTTAATGAGTTTCCTATCCAAAAAAATATGTATAATTCAAGGTGGTAAAAAACTCCACCGTCTACGAGGTGTAGTCAATTAATATTAACAAATCAAACTGGCACCGGTTAGTTTTTTGTCCGCACCTCGTACATTAAGACAAGTAGAAACGCGTCGGATGGTTCAAAGTAAAAGTTTTTTTATTATTTAACACTTTCCGCTTCATCGAAGCGTGTTTAACGCTAATTAAGCAAGTTTCTTTTTATAAACTTACCGAACCATAATCTGCCTTTTTCATCTGCTTTGCCATCGTTGAACCTGCTGGTAGGAAATTGTGAAGACACGGTGGTCAATTCTCGGGTATCCCCCAACTCATCTTTCCCGTTCCAATCGATGGCAAACACCGATCTGTTCAATCCAATTATTAATAAATTGGAATTAAATTTTGAGGGTATCACCGGGGTCAGATCGCCGTGCAAACAAATAGAATGGAGTTCCGAATTTTCCAAATTATAACTCAGCACTCTTCCTGTAAAAATATCGACAAAGTAGAGCAATCCGGTGCGTTCGTCGTAAGATGGACCTTCTCCATGGTCCACGGGGTCCGTTAATTGGTACAAAGCTGGGCCATTCAGTCCGTTCGCACTAAAATGTAATTTTATATAACTAGAAAAAGTATTAATTTTTTTTATAGTATATAGTTACCTAAGGAGTAAAAATGTTAAAAAAGTCAAAATCTTAAACATGGTTTAAGGTTTGAACAAGTACCAAACACTAACAAAGCCCCCCTCTAGCACTTGATTATTTTGTTGTACAAAATGTTGGTTAAATGGGTGGAACTACTAGTTTTTTTTTCGAAACAATTTGCAATAATTTGTGTAATACTCCTCCCTACCTATAACATCGCCAGCTGCCATAAAATTGTTGGTTTGTATAAGCAAATTTATCTTATTTCATGGGTAAACAGTTTTATCGAGTATTACGTGATGCTTATATTTATTACAGACTAAAAAAATAATCGTGGATTCGAATTTCTTACGCTACTGTTAGGAAGCGTAACGATCAATTTCCTTCTCGTCTTCCCCATCGTAAGAATTATTAAAAAAAATTTAATGCAAATAATCTCTGACCTACATCTTACTTTTGATCGGAAAGTCCGGCACTTAACCATCCGCAACTTCTGAAATATTAACTTTAGATACGTGGAACCTTGAGACTAATCGAAAGCATTTAATTATGCGTTCAATGATACATAATATAAATGTAAAAAATGTTCAACTTAGAAACAAATAATTTGTTTTATTTAAATAATAGTATATTGTGCTATTAGAGAGTAAAACAAGTCACAAACACCGTTGCATTCATGAAAGGTAGAAAACAATGATGACATAAATGGTAACATTCCCTAGAGAAGTTTTAACCTTTTTCCCTTCGATGCTAGATCTTCTACACATTAATCTTCCAATCTCCTCAGCCTGGTGAAAAGAGCAAACACTCTCACCTCATCAGCGTAACTCGTTGTGTCTGTTTTTCTTGGTTATGTAAATGTCACAAGCTCCCTTCATGCCGCTCTTTTTTTAGCTTTAATCCGTCGTTGAAAAATGTTTCCAATTATTGTCCGTCTAGCTTCTTCCAGGACTACCCTGAGATAGCTTTTGTTTCTCTTGAAACATTTTGAATACTTGTCGTTTCCGGCTTCAACGAATAACCTGCACATTACCATAACAATGACTAAGTATCCTAAAACATCCAATTCGCTTTTAATAAAATAAACCTCATATAAGTACTCGAGAGGTATTCCAAACCATCCGGTCCCCACCAGTCTTAATTTTTATTTTTATATTGACAGATCTTCCAGCTTATTTGATGAAATTCTAACCCCTGCATCAGGGTTCCAAAATTTACTTCAATTTATATTAAATTTCCTTTAAAAGTTCTTATTTATCTAGTGAAAATATTTGCCTAAAATAATTATTATTCTAAATTGCAAATTTTTTGCCACCCTGTATGTTTGCAATTTGGGTTGCATACTGTCATTTCTTAAAGTCACTGATTAAAACATAACCTCAAAATATTTATTTTTATTTATCTCCAAATTTTTGCTACAAAATGAATTTGGCAGTTTTCAACAAATAAGACACCTAAGTTCAAAATCTGCAGCTTTAACGAAACCCGGTCGACCACTATATGCAAGGTTATATCCAACTGTGGTGGTGCGCCCCGATGGATCGGTCATCAACATAAGGTATCACGAACCTAGACAAATTATAAAGGTAAACATAGTTTTTTGATTTTGTAGCTTTTAACATTGCAACATCATTAATTAATTGTAGTTACCTATCAACGTATGGACATTGAGTGAAGCCGAACGAAAGGCAAGATTGGAACACAGGAAACCAAAACAAAAAGTCAAATATGAAGAAGATATCGAAGACGATTTTGATTCTAACAAATACTTAACATACCTAAAGAAGTAAAAATAACGCTTTGTTTATAATTTGTACCAAGTTTAGAAGGGTTAGTTGATTAAATGTAATTTTTTGTGTTTCTAATTAAAGTTTTTATCCAACACTTTCGTTATGTTAATTAGTTTAATTGTTACAACGATTGTATGATTATCAAGAAGAAAGTATGTGAGCAGTAAGTATCAATGTGGGAATATTTTCACTTTTTTTTGCGAATAACCATCCCATACGAATATGCCAGTCGCTCGCATTTTCTTCGTTTGCGTTTTGCTATTTTTGATTCGAACGGTGCGAAATAATTTTCAAATTCATCGTTTTTTTTAAATTAAAATTTGAAATAATCGAGATCTCGCGCACATTCCATAAATTTTACGGGGTCACGTGCACCATCTCGCATTTCTCTTCTCTACGCTCTCTTTTTCTACTTAAAAATACCTCCGCGCAGGGCCGTTTTAGAATATTTTCGGTTGAGACACATTTTTGAGTTCGTTTGTTTCGTTATTTACGACAGATAGCTGCCGCTGGCGAATCGCACCGACAGTTCGCATCAAAATAAACAAGCAATTTTGTTTATAATTAATCGAGTGGTGGGTGTAAATTTAATTCGAATACGGCTCTGTCTCAATTTTCCTAAAGATGGCAGCTATGAAGATTTTACCGAGTGAAAGCTTTTTATGTCAAGAAGAATTACTTTTATTATTTGCTTACGGTGTCGAATTAAGTCAAGTTGTGTCGAGTTGCCACTAATTTTTTTGGAAAAAAGAGTGCTCGCCTCGAAGTGTTTAATTTATAGAAAACTAAGTGACGCGAGTTTACGTTAAAAAATTTCGAGTGTTGCCTTGTGATATACCTACGTGTAGTATTTCGAGCGTTCATTTTGATTACCTCCTCGATCTAAATTTAAGTAAATCAAATTAGTAAATTCGAAATGCAGAAAATAAATAAATGAGTGGCGGCCGACTTGTAAAATATAAACAAAAACTTTTTCATGTGACAGTTGTTGGTTAACGAAATGTCAAACTTAACCGTGACACAAATTTAATCTTTTTGGTTTAAATGTTGGTTTTATCGTCGATAAAAATTGTAAAGTACTATGAGTGTTGGTGAAAAGACTTTCGTATTGTTAAATTTTAGGGTATCATGTTTGAAGTTGGTTAATCCGACATAGTTGATTTATTTTTGTGTTGTTATGATGTACCCAATTAATAGTAAAAGTAATGAAACATCAAATAGTGCGTGTATGTACGATACGCCATGCGATCCCGCCGATAATGGATACGAAAAGGCATTGAGTCCCAACAATGAGTTGTCCGAACCGCAGAAGACTCGTTGCGATCGACTCAAGACCGGTGCATCTTGCCAGGCTTTGAGACATGCGGTTGCGAATCTAAATCGCCTCGACGATTTTATTCAAGAAAAAATTGGGTCAGGGTTTTTTTCTGAAGTTTTTAAGGTAAGGACGACCTGTACGTTTTGTGTTTACCATAAACAGGCGAAATTTTCAAATATGTAGTCAATTTTGGGGTCACCTAAATAAATTTCACGTTATTTTGTGCATAGCTGCAAAAATGTGTTTACCTCCCTATATTTTAATTCTATTTTGAGCGCGTGGGCGACTTTTTTTTTTCAATACAAAGCTTGGAATTCCAACTTTTCACCTCTCATTTTGAGGTGAAAGTGTGAGTATGGGACTGGCGTTCCTGACATTTCTAATCTTTTCCTATATGATTTTCAGACCGTAGATTGTATCTCTTAATATATTCTTTTGTATTTGTTTTTTTTTATTTATCTAATCATCGGTAGATAATAATTTATTTGCTAATTGATCACATCTAATCGATACTTTTCTAGAAATTAATTGTTAACCACTTGTCGTGTAAATGGAAAGCTTACAATCTGTTACTTTTCAATTGTTTAAATTTTCGTTTATCTAATAAATGATCTTGGCTCAACATACGAAAGTTTGAGGACCGCTGGCGCTTAGCACAGACCTCTCATTTTGTGGAGTTTACGCAATCGGAAATTCCTCAAGTATTTTAAAAAGGTTTTTAGATCTTGGGTGTATATTTAAAATTTTCGGTTGCATTGCAAGGTGGGCGTATTTTGTTAAGCTCGATGGTGTTATTGCCCAACGCTTGAATTTGATTAAATTATTCGCGTAGGTTGCAGTTGTTATCCTTTGGCCATTGTTTCCTGGACAAATGTTCTATTCTGACCCTCAATCGAAGTTGTGATATCTAAACCATTCTTCTAATCGCAATTTTTGATTCAAACAACTTACTTTTGCATCAGGAAAGAACGTCAGTCTAAATTTTCGACATCAGGTTCGAACCCGAACGACGGAAAATTTGTCATTTCATAAATTACAGAGCCTTGGTTTGACCGTTTTCCATACATCCTATGTCCAAAATAGATACCTACAGTAAAACTCTGATTGTCCGATCTACCGCGTTAACGAAGTAAAATCTTTTAAAACAATCATATTTGCATACTTACTTCATAATAAAATAAATAGCTCATGTTTTTCGCCTGAGGGTGTCGACCTGTTGAACAATATGATGATGTCACTAGTCAGTTAGTCACCCTATTTACCCTAATACTAATAAAAACAATGACCTAATGAGTTTATTGAAGACGCCAGTTACACATTTTGTGGGGAATAGAATGGGCAATTGTAGAGGATTCAATTTCTTCCTGTTATAAAACAACACTAAGTGTCTTATCCGCTTAGCCAAGATGACGTACCTGAGAATTGTAACATTGAAGGCTTTCAACCCCACAAACAGATGTGCAAATTTAATTTCAACACGTTCACGAGATGCTCTCATTCCAGTTGAAAAGTTCCAAATTTGAGTCCGGGAAGAGTTTAACTTTCTTATAAACGTCTCCGTGCTTCGGAAGGTACATAAAGCTGGTGGTTCACCAGTGTTAACCATCATTAACAATGAAAAACCGGTTCCACAACCTGGCAAGTTACCTCAGATGTAATGTATGCTCTTAGGACTGATTGTGGCTTTGATGCACACTACCGAAGATGCTATCGAGGAGCTGTACCTATAGTAAACTGACCTGAAATCTTCAATTCACTTGTAATTAAAATAAACTGGTGGTTATGGAATACAACAGGGCTTGAAATATCCCCATGCCTCAAAATCGAAAGGCAGAACATTGTTTACAATTTATCCAGAAACTTTACGATACCATTGTCATTTTCTTCGGAACGATGACATTATATTGTCACCGTCTTGCATTTTATGTTGTTTCAAAAAGTTTCTCTATTAATCAGTTAATCCTAAAAGCAATAAAGTCACAAATATAATATCTATTACAACTTGAGTATTGCTGGGGGGTATTTCAGACCCCGGTCTCTAAGACTAAATTTTTGTGTTTGGAGTATTGGGATAGTTTCCTTAATTTTGACTTATTAATGTAGGATAATAAATCATTTTAATTCCCATTTTCTTATATTTTTAATAGTTTTTTAGTTTTACGTTTTAATAAGTGTGATTCGATTGTTATATTGACTGTATTTGTATACCGGAGCTTTGCTCATCGAGAGAATTTATATAGATGTTTCGGAAAGGAATGTGTTTTATCAGTTTTGTTGATACAATCGACTCGTGTGTGGCAAAGATTGATGTTATTCGTTAGATATTGAATCGCTACGATACACATCAATGTTAAAAATTATTTTGTACATAATCTTACATTTATATTCAATAATATTGTAATATAACTTGTAATTACTACATTTTTAGGGCTAAATGTAATTTTGAATTAGAGTATTTTATATTTATAACATAAACGCCGAAGGTTTATTTTAAACTTGTTAAAAACATTTCTCTAGTCAAAACAGCACTCGAAAAGGTGGATGTTAAGAGCGTGGGATAAAATCTTGAAAATATACAGAACCTGCGCGGACGGTCAATAGAATGTAAGAAATTCCTTCCATTATGCTTGTATGGGAAAATTCGTCAACTTTAAAACTGATTTTCTCGATATTTTAAGTTCATCCCATAGTACATTCGACTCATTCTGTCGTTATCTAACTAATTCTAAAAATAAATCTCTAAAACCCTTTTAAGTATCTACCTGTTATCGTACTAGAACAATTTTTCTATTAATCAATTAATAATGAGCCATAGATTTGCAAATATTATATCTATTAAAATTTGAGTGTGGCTGCGGATATTTCAACTTATGAAAGATTTTCTTTTATTAAAAATGTCACGTCACCATAGCAACAGCCAAACGGAAATCTTAAATAATTCAATTCTGATGAAAAATAACTGTGAAATACTCTAATTCAAAATAATTATTTTTAGCCCCAATCGTTGCGTAAAACCTACTTAATTTTGGTATTAATAAGTTGACAAGTACAATTAAAGAATGTCCATACCCAACAAGTCAACAAAAGCTTATAGAAATTTTAGATAGAAGTATTGAAAGAAGATTAATTGTGATTGAAAGTAAATAGAGACCGATCAAGATTGTATACCAGATTAAATTGGATTTTATATTGATTTTTATTAGAATTTATCGTAAATCTATTCATCGCGCTACCCTCTCACACACACATGCATATAAAAATTTCACCAAGAGAATTATCACCAGTTGTATCTATAAGATGGGGGATAAACACGCCTGTTTGTTTGCTACAAAAATATACTTGTGACTGCAAAATCAGGAATGCAGGTTTTCTAATCTTTTTTTTCAATTTTTGAAATCGGTCCATAATTTCCCGGGTAAATGCACTTCAAAACAAAACAATAAGGGAATCCCCCATATTTTTTAAAATTTCTATAAAGCCTAAACCCTGAAAGGAAGAAGGGATATATCTTAATAAATTTTGAAGAAATTTGAAAATATTTTTTCTTCATTTTTGATTTTACTCCGTTTGTTCTTTATATCGAAAATTTCCATTTTGAACTTTTACTTTTCCAAAATGCCAGAATATCCGCTCTTACTTCTCCTTTTCATGATGTGAATGTTGTCTGAATTGTTCTTCACTATGAATTAATTGCTTTTATTTATTGGCATTCTTACCATTACGACAGGCCACGCAGCTGCCTTGGGGCGCCACTAAATTTATTTACAAAATTTATCGCACATTGAATCACTCAAATACCAATAACTTATGAAAATAATCGAAACACTTACCTTTATAATTTGTTTCGTTACGACACATTATTTCTACGCTATTTATAATCGATTTCAAAAATTACAATTTTTACAAAAAATTCACCCAGTCTTTTAATTTTGATGACATTGCTGTTGATTTACTATAAATTAAATTGGCAAATAATCAGAAAAGTTATTGCCATTTAGTGAGCGATTCCGGAGTGAATTTCGAAAACTTTAGAATCCATAAACTTGTATTTTGTTGAGTAATTTCTTTATAAAATGTTGAAAAAATTATAAATATTATGTAAACTTGATTAGAAATTATTGGTATTTGAGTTATTTTAAGATAGCGCTACACCTACCATAATATACACCCTAACTCGTAAATAGTGTGACCTTAAATTGCATTATCTAAACTACTGCCGTATTCAAATTTGATTGGGTACTCTCTAACACCTGTCTAATGATGCACGGATGCGATTGGATTTCCGTGTTGTTTAGATGTAAGGATATACATACGTCATTGCTAAAGCCGCATAGAAGCCTCGCAACTCTTTTAATTCCAAAGATTTTACTTGGTTACCTGCCTAGAACTTGAAGGTACGAAGGTTGCAATAATTAAAAATTTTATCACTTATTGTGTAATTGCTTAGCCTTCCGAAACCCATTAAATTAGTTTTAATTGTTTTGATAAGTTGTAATTGCATAAGAAGGAGAAGTTTTTAAACTAGGAAATAATGCAAATAGCGTTGTTTGAGAACCCCACGTATAATGTGATTACAGAAAATATTATGTTTGTTACGTAGCGGTTTAATATTATTAGCGTTTTAGTTGTTGATAGCAGGTTATTTTTACTTGTAAATTACACTTTTTAAAAAACAACTTAGGTTGTCCTTCATTATAGCGCCTCAGATAAATAAAAGAAAAAACTTTCCGTAATTACTATTTTAAAAATCTGTCGTCGTCGACGTCGCGGTTTGCGGCGAGCCTAATTCCCTGGGCATCCTTGCCCTTTTTTATGGTAATTTGTTTTGCTCTGACCTTTTATTAATGTCACCAGAAGATTCTTAATTTTGCTACTTGCATTTTTAAAATTCAAGTTCACACGATTAAAAGTCACATTAAGTCGGGGACAATATCCATGGTCGTGAGTCACGAGCAACACCTAAAGTAAAATTTTACCTTCACGGAATTAAAATTGAAAAAAAATACATGAACCTCGTACCGTGAAAGTCGAAAGTTCAAACTCTGCACATTATTTTTTGATATATTAAAAATCGATCGCCGCACTAAAAAAAAATAGTTCCGCATTTTTTAAAACGCAAAACATTAATTTTGTCGTGGAAAGTTAATTGAATTTTATGTATCAAAATTTTAATGATCTGCGAACTTTTAAATCGGTTTTACTTCCTTTTGTATCAATAAAATTCTTCCTCTAATCTTAATGAGAGCTTTCTTTCCTATAGCACCGCCGGTTTACCTATAAAGAAAGCTAATAATAACAAATTCCTTCAAATGAGACACAGTCGTGTTTTGTATGACCCACTTACTTTCCATTTTAAAGGAAATTCTTCATTATTTTGTTTGCCAGAAAATATTTCAGCTAATGTCGGTGTTGTCGGGGCGTAACCGCAAAAATGTAATAGATGATTATTATTATTATTATTTTCGTCATCTCGTACCTGATGATTAGTTTCCTCCGTCATTCCCGTTTCTATTTTTTTCAATTTCCGGATGAGGAAGTCCGAAGTGTCATTGCCTCTTTGCAGATGCACATTCGTACATAGTTTCATTCTACAGTCCAGATCATCTGTCTCCGGAATGGTGATTAAAAGTCTTACCATCCTGATTAGTTGCTATCAACTCCACTACAGAATGTAATTTATCTGCTTTTTTTGCAAGAAAGTTTGTCTTATTTACTTCGATTAGATTGTCAAGGTTGCGCGGCCTGAAGGCCGCACTTAAGAAAATATAATTTTGAATACAATCTATATTGTACACATTACAAGCCATATACCATTGCCTTCCTAACCAACCCTTTCAGAATAAAATTGTTTCTTATCGTTAGTTTAGCCGAGTGGATCTGTCATCTCATCTTCAACTCGTCCTTATCTAAAACTAATAACAACTGCAACATTTGAATTGGGGGGTGGTTAAATTTTAAGCTTTTTAATTTGTAAAACTTTTTTTTAATTGCAGGTAACGCATCGGACGACCGGACAAGTAATGGTGCTCAAAATGAATTTGTTGCGTTCTAATCGACGCAACATGCTCAAAGAAGTTCAATTAATGAACAAACTATCACATCCAAACATATTGGGTTTTTTAGGGGTATGCGTACACGAAGGACAATTGCACGCTTTAACCGAATACATCAACGGCGGATCTTTGGAACAATTAATTCAAAACGATTCCATCGATTTGCCCCAATCGGTTCGGGTTTCGATCGCTCGAGACGTAGCTGTGGGTATGCAATATTTACATTCGAAAGGTGTTTTTCATAGAGACTTAACCAGTAAGGTAAGATTCAAAAGTGTTTTGTTCGAATAGTTTCTAAAAAAATATTCTCTTCTTCCGCAGAATGTCTTAATTAGGAAATTTGATAACGGCGATTTGCAAGCGGTGGTGGGCGATTTTGGTTTGGCCGCTCGAATTCCTGATCCAAAATCAAACGTAAAATTAAATACCGTCGGATCTCCATATTGGATGTCTCCGGAATGTATAAAAAATCTTTATTACGACGAAAAGAGCGACGCTTTTAGTTATGGAATTGTTTTGTGCGAACTGATAGCACGAGTCGAAGCCGATCCAGATCAATTGCCTAGAACCGATAATTTTGGTTTAGATTATTTGGCGTTCTTGGAATTGTGCGAACCTAACTGTGTACCTGATTTTTTACAATTGGCATTTAGATGCTGCACAATCGAGCCTACTAGTCGGCCAACTTTTACCGAAATTATTACTATTTTAAGCGACATTCAGACTGACATGCGGCATGTCGCAGAAAGGGAAGCCGCCCGCTCGGCAAGTTGTGCCACGAGAAGCGAGGAACAACTTCCCATTTTATTTATTCAAACGGCTGCACCACAACATCGCAAAAGTAAGTGTTTTTTTTAATTTTTTAGTATTTTGAAATTGTCAACGGAAATGGTTTTGCAACGTGAATTAATTTGGTTTTTAACGCGCCGTTAGTGTGACGTCACAGTGTATCTAAACAGCGCCGATTGGATACTCGGTCGATAGTGCACATTGACTTTCTTGTCAGGTTTTTTTAACAATAATATTAATCACTCCCAGTTTGCAGTACAATTGTTTTATTCTAAGATTCATAAACCAAAAACCAGCATTTGATTTTTAAAAGTGTATAATAAAAAGTACAGATGTACATTATCAAAAACTTAATAAGAAAAGTTAGAAATGTAATTACATTTATATTTAATTAGATGAGCTTCACGCAACGTTGACTCCAACTTTATAATTTTTCTATGACGTCAAACAAAGTTATATTTTATTTGAAGGAAATTTATTAACAGTTTTTATATAAAAATTTGGATTAAATTGAATACAACTACTTACTTACTTGGGACTTACATAAATAATGAACATTCGCTTTCCTTTGATGTGTAAAAACCGACAATGGTTGGGAACGACAATGACAAACATTCATCTTGTGCAGCTCTCTCATGCAACTTTCTGCAAATAGTCAAATATACCAGAATTTCTATTTTTTGAAAAAATTCAACATTGATGAACAATTCAGCGAGAAACAACAGTTTTGTTAAGAGTGCAATGTCCCCCACAAAATGATTTTACATCTTTGCCTGTGGCAGCCACGAACCGCTTATTTAAAAGGTCTACAGTGGCTGCTCTAATCTTCTCTCACTTTAACTTTTCAAAGGCATGCCAATGCAAAGCACGAAGTAGTGCACATCTAAGGAATGGTGAATCTTATTTTGGATAACACAGAAACTGGTTATGCAATAAGACTTATGTGATCCATGTTTTTGAGTGCTACCTGCACTTGTGTCTTATGCTGGAAACACTTTTTTGGTTAGCTATCCTAAAATTAAGAAGTCAAATTTAAGTACTACCTAATCTCAAAAGCCCAATCTAAAAAACATGGATGTAGAGATTAGGGTCTCGAAAATTGTAATAGGTAAATTTGTATCAATAGAGGAACTTTCTACAACAACATAAAATGGAAGATGGTAACGGCGAGTTTGGGGGAGGGTATAGTATATTTCATTGTTTCCAAGAAAACTAAAGTTGTATCAGTAAATTGACGGAAATTATGATGTATGTAGATTATATTTATAAAAAGTAAATAAATTCATTCAGCATACTGCTTGTCAGTGCTAATTTTGAAAATCTTAAAATATTGTGCTAAAATCTTCAATTCACTTTTGATAAAAATAAACTGCCAGGACCTGGGGTTGTGGAAAACTTAACAGTGCCGTTCTATGAAAACCAAAAAAAAAGTTTACAAATCATGAAGACGCTTTATGATGGCGCTTGGATTTTCTTGGTACTGGAGGGTGTTTCAGACCCCCCAGTTTTTAGAACTGTGTTTTCCAGTTCCTGCTTTTGGGATTCATTATTTAGAATTGACTCGTTAAATTAATGAAGGATAGCAAAGATCACGGATGTATAATTAAATTGGTGAACTGACAAGCTATGTTTATAACGCATATAAATGTTTCGAAAGTGTTGACATGTGCGTGAGAGAAGTCCCGACAGAGATAGAATACAACTTATTGCACGTGATTCAAATATCACAGTGGCGTAGTCACAGGACCTAGTGCATATTTTTGCATATCGTCGATGCATCTTTAAAATGCGACATGTGAACAGGTGTTATATAATATGAATTTAATTGTTTAATAATTATTATTCTTAGATTAATAAAAATAATATTAAAGAAACACGACGTATTTTCTTTAAGGTGCAAAAATGTGCACTGCGATATTTGCATCACATGCAATAAGTTGTTATACTATCTCTGTCTCGCAATATATCAAAATTCGTATCCTACTAGATAAGCGTTGTAGGCACACCTCTTTAATTATACATCTACGGCAGAGATTTTTTATTTTTATAAGTTACCATAGCAACGGTCAAACAGATATACTGAAATCTTTAATTCTTTTCTAATAGAAATAAAGTTGCATTAATTGCATTAATTGGGGGGTCTGAAATACCCCTCAGGTATTGTCATCATTCCCTCCTGGTGGCCCAATATCAGAAGATTTCTCAGCAGCGATGGCGTAAACTGGAGAGTACTATTTCATTAGTGATCTCTATGCAGACCCTTTCATCACTAGGAATAAGTTTTCTAGTTTGGCCATATAAGATTAGTTACTTAAATTTGATTTATTAAGCTTATGTTCTTATATTCGATTTTGTAATAAAACTTCTGACCAAAATTACATTCCATAGACCGGAGGGTCTGGAAGGTAACGTCATGATTACGCTAGAGCTCCAATATCAGTACCCAGAACATTAAATATTTACAAATTATGCATAAACTTTAATACCACTTTAATTTTCTCAGGAATGATGGGAATGAATTTAGGATAACAAATCATTTTAATTAGAATTATAAAGTGTTTTTCTTATATTCAATTTTGTAGTAAAGCTTCTAATAAACTGCATAGACTGGGAGGTCTGACAGGGAGAGGATCTAAGGGATATCTGTTATGGTATCCCAGTATCGGGAGGCAGAACATGTTTTAAAATTATATAAAAACTTTACAATACTGCTTACATACCCCCGATCCTATCTCTTAATTTATTCCATACCCCAGATTCCCTGGTTTATGCAGTTTATTTTTATTAAAAATGGATTGAGCGTTTAGGCTTATTGACTTGACCGTTGCTATGGTAACATAATATTTTTAGTCACTAATGTGATGCACATTTGAAAAACTTTACCTTCCGGTTTTTCACCAAGTGGCAGCAAATATGACTTTGAATTTCATGTTAAACTCTAGGCACTACCTGAAAGCTAGTATAGGACTATGCCCTTGTACTTTTTACTGTCGTGAAAACAAGACAAATAGACAAAGTTCTGTAGCATCAACATAATTTTCAATAACTTTCGGTTCTTCGATTTTACAGTAGAATGCTGACACCACAGATCTCTTATTTAACCGAAGACACCCAGTAACAGATCTATAGGAAGAGAATGAAAAGAAAAGTAATTTGCTTTAATCGTCAAATTCTGTAGGCCTAATATGTAAAAAATTGACTGAAAGGGTTATGGGTAAACTTTAAAATATGACGAAATAATGTATTTTTCAAAACTATTTCAGTAACCGACTGTACGACATTATATCTTTTTAATTTGTTTTTTCTTTTATAGGTTTACATCGCCGATCGTTATCGGAAGACGTTTCGTTGCAAGTCTTGTCAATTCACGCAACGCCGAGCGAGAAGGCGCGCCGTCACGCTTTAACGATGTGTCGACAAGATCCACACTACAAACCACGAACGACTAATCCATTTGCAGCACTGGAGCAGTTTCGTGGAGTTAAAAATTATTAGGAAATTCTTTATTTTCCTCGTGTTGCGAAGTCACAGTTCCTTATCCCGAAGTGACCATGGATTCTCCTCGGTCGCTGCCGGGATCGCCGACGGCGGCACGCAAGGTGCAATCTAGGGTTCCTTTCATCGAACCGTTTTTTAAAGGAGGCTCCAGTACGAACCTTTGCGAGTTAATAACTGCGCCCGAAACGTCGACGAGTGCGCTACGGAGGCGAGGTTCGTGCGAATCGGGGTTTTATTCGAGCGTCGGTGAGTGCCTCTCGCCGAACAGTTTGTGGGACAGTGGAACCGCCGTGAGTTCCCTTCGTTCTTTGGACGAATTGGAGCCTAGTGATTTACAAATTTTATGCAAACGCGCCTCGTCTATTTACACGGATAGTAGTGACGACATATCAAGTGTGGCCGGATCGGATTGGACTCACGATTTGCGTCCGAATATTTCGAGTATAGTCGATTATTTTGAGAAAAAGGGAGCGTCCTTACGTCACTCTGGGGCGGTACGTGGTGGTTTACAATTGAGTTCGCGTATTGCGGCTTTGCGGCGCTCCTTGGAGAAGCAGGGAACGAGTTTGCCGATAACTTCGAGTCCGCACGTCACGACACAGCGTCCCAAGTGTTCTCGACTTGTCGTGTGTGAGGGCGCCGTGAGATCAAAGTTGCCCTTGTTTGATAAAAAATAACGTGCACGGGATTGCTTTGGGCCAGTCTTCCTCTATTCTTTTTTTCTAGTCAAACATGCAAAATTTTTATGATGCAAGGCCTAAATAATTAAGCAAGTGAAAAATGATAGGTGCGGGACTTTTGGTTGAGATTTGAATAAAATTTTTGTTGGTGGTGTAAAAAAAATTAAAATAAAAATAACGTTTTATGTGAAACTCCCTGTATATAATGTAATTTATTAGCAATGTAGTATTTATAATGACGATGCTGTGAGTTATGCGGCCACATATCCTAGAAATTGTTAGACGTAGGTATGTCAGTGACCGTCCAGTATTTTTTGTATTTTACGGCCACACCATAATTGATTATTTAAAAAAAAATTAGTATTTTATTTATTAAAATAAATAATAATATTTGGTTGATGTTACGTATAATATAATTACTTATTTAATAATCATAATTGATACAACTGCTATATCGGTCTGTTTATAATTATTATAATAAAACAAATAACTTCCCTCTAATTGTCTTGTCAAATATATTCTAGTTAATCATTTTTTCGTAACTTTGTTAGTTTATTTGATTATAACGATGATGAGAATAAATGAACAATGCAGAATATTATTTGTGTTTTATTTCTCACGTGCGACACTTCCTGCTGAGCACTCTAATTGCCAGTTGCACGCCATCGAGGTGTCGATGTACAGTTGGTTGCCTATCTAACAATTCTTTCATCGATATTTTCTTGTTTACAATTAACTAAAATTAGAATCTAAAGAAAACTGATAGATACTTAGCTGCCCTATCTTTTAACCAGATAAAGTGATAGAAGTATGATCGAGTACGAGTTTGAAAATTACTGCATCTTTTATTCTTCGCAGAATGTCCACGTCTCGAAAAAGACTATTTAAATTGCAGACAGGAGCACGCCGACTTTTTTTACCGTAGATCTGGGGATATGGAATATTTTTCCAGCTACAAGTGAGCAATAGTTTTAAATTGTGTTATAATTTAGGTATAAGCAAAGAGTATATAGAGTACAGTATAGTAGTATAAGGGTATATCTATATACTCTTTGGTATAAGTAAGTTTTGGTGAAAAAGGAATCCTCATTGCATAACATAAACAAAGTTGTAGTGAACTTCTTTGTTTAATTGCTTAATTTTAACGTTTCTACTGAATTACGGATCATTGTCAGTACAAATGACGTCATAACCATGTTGTGCTTTATGAAATTATTCCGTGGCGCTTCCTTTAACAAGCGTGAACTGACCTTAATCCAAGTTGCCAACACAACCTAACGCAGTTGGTTAGAAATTAATTTAACCTAAATGTTTTGACAGATAGTGAAATGGCTATGTTTAGGGCCTTAAGTAGAAACATTCCCTATTTAAAGCAACAGTTTGGGGCTCTATTGGGAAATACGAGCACATCGGTTAAGTTTATTTGTGGTGTAGTTTTATTAGGTTATGGACTGTCATATTCAGAAGAAGCAGTCAAAGTGTTGTCGGTCACTCCAGGATACCTCATGCCCTCCTCTTTCTGGTTGTGGACAGCTTTCACGTTTTGTTTTTTAGAATTGCACTTCTGGGAAGTTTTAGCTGATATAATAACGGTTGGTTTATGTGGCAAACTGATTGAACCATTATGGGGTCAAATGGAAATGATGACATTCTTTGCCATTGTTAATTTTGGAGTAGCAGTGCTGAGCGCCGCTTTTTACTTCGTCTTATACATTTGTACTTCCAATACGGACGTTTTATTTTCCGTTCACATTCACGGATTGGCAGGCTACATTGCCGGAGTGTCCGTTGCAGTTAAACAGATTATGCCCGACTTAATTTTAATTAAGACGCCTTTGGGTAAACTCAGTAACAGAAACGTGCCGCTCTCTGTATTTTTTGTATCCATAATTTTATGGCTGGTGGGGCTTTTAGAAGGTACTTACCCCACCATGTTTTTGAGTGGTTTGCTGGTCAGCTGGACCTACCTACGTTTTTATCAAAGGCACACCAGTGGAAACAGAGGAGACATGGCCGATTATTTTACATTTGCTAGGTAAATTTTACATTTTGCCTTCTATGAGGTTTATTTTATGCCGTCTTTTATTATTTCAGTTTCTTTCCAAATGTAATTCAACCTCCAATTGCTGTCATTAGTAACACAATATACGGATCTTTGGTTAAAATTGGTTTATGCCGTAAAGTGGTACGGCGGTTTGATATGGCCAACCCTACCGGTGTAACAATATCAGTACCAGGTGGAGATTCACACGACATGGAACGAAGAAGGTGAGTGTTTAAGGTTCTCACTTTTTTAGAAAACTTGGAGAATTTTTGATTATTAAAAATATTTTTTAATAGGTTTGGGTTATTATTTATTGTTATCAAGTTGTGCGGCATTATTAATTGTAATTTAAAAAGCTAAAAAAAATATATAAGCAAAAATAGAAAAAATGGGTTAGTTTAAAACGGTAATTCATTTCTGTGCTGCTGATTTATATAAAGAACATGAGGAGTCAACATTTGGACTTTTGTGATACTTTGCTTGTCGTTTAAAATATTAAAAATATTATTAATGAAAAATTATTGACGTGCATGACTTAATCCTATTTTTAACTGTACAGAGTGTTCTGTTCTCAAATAAACAAATATTATTACTGAAGAATTATCGTTGATGAATTAGGTCTATTAAAGGAATTATAATCATTCAACGTTTCGGACCATTTGTTCATCCATTTTCAAGGCTACAAAAAACATAAAGTAGTAAAAAGAGCATGTAAATGAAAATATAAAACCAAACTAACCTGTACGTATGAAAAATGTAAGTTAATGAGAGCGATCATTTAGGTTCTGATATTTAGCCGAGTCTGATAGCGTCAGATACTTTTTCATACATACAGGTCAGTTTGGTTTTATATTTTCATTTACATGCTCTTTCTTTTGGTTTTTTGTAGTTTTGACAATGGATCAATAAATGGCCCAAAACGTCTGATAATTATTATAATTGTTTTAATAGACTTAGTTTCTCAACGATAATTCTTCAGTAATTTAATTGAAAAGATCAACTATATTTCGTAAAAGTGTAATATATTATTTTACATATTTTATTTATTACATAATTTATGTATTTTATGTAAATTTGTGGAGGTAGTTCCCACAAATCATGGAATCGTAACCAAGTTTTAATATTTCTTTTTGCAGACAAATTGCACTGAAAGCTTTGAGCGAGCGCCTATCAAAATCACAGGAAGCACGCGATAAACAACCATTACTTCCCAACAGACTACCATCAAAAACTATACCCAGTGCGGCACACGGAAGTACGTCTAGTATTACCAATACTCAATTATCAAATCCTCCACCACCTTTGCCAGTTTCATCAACACCTTTTTCTTCACAGACGTGACATGTTTCTTGTCGTAATTTTTTAACTGTTGTATAAAGATAAGTATATTGTATTGTTACTTTTTGTAATATAAAATGATTTATTATTTTGAATAAAAGAATTAGTTTATTTATTAATTCAGCTTTGTCCTTCATTTAATAACAAAAAATTGAGGTATAGAGCATTCGCTAGTTTCCTAAATTTAATTCAATCAACAGTGAAAAGAAAACTATCACATGCAGAGGTAAATGTCTCTGATTTCATGCCGTGCATTATGTACAGCGAATTGTAGTACCTGTAATATAGTGCACCTATAATCGATAACCAAAGAAAACATTTTTTTTAATTTGTATTGTAAAATTCTTCAAAAGTATTTATCAGTAAATCACTGACCCATTTACAAAAAATACGACGCATCCCGTATACGCTTTACATGCTGTCGATCAGCGCCACAACGTTTGACATGTTAACTAAAAAATGTAAATAACCTAAAATGATTCCGCTCAAGTTTATTAAAATTTTATGTATTTAAATCGAATTTGATGAATAAAAAATGTTCGTTTAATACCGATAGTGTTGTTTAATAATTTTGGTTTCGATGGAAGGTGGTACTAAGCGAGGAAGGGGCCGCGGTCGAGGTGGACGTGGAAGAGGCCGCGGTCGAGGCAGGGGACGCGGCCGAGGCAAGAAAGCAATTAAGGTGATCGAGAGTGACGAAGAAATCGAAAATTTACAAAATCAAGAGAAAACGGAGGTTTTGCAACCCGAAGTGATAGTGGAAGAGGCGCTGGTTCCTACAAGTAAATTTTAAATCACTTACTGCAACGTCGTTCACATTTGATTGGTTTTTGTTTTATGTTTGACAGTTGATTTGGAGGCTGACATTTCTCAGTTGGAAGCTCCCACTTTTACAACCATCAATCGAGGACCACCCGAACCAATGTTACGTCTCGATTGGTCACACAAGGTTAACCTTATTGGCGAGAAGGTTTTAAATCCGATGATACATTGTTGTGATAAATGTTTAAAGCCTATTCTGATCTATGGAAGAATGGTGAGTAATCGATTTAACTTTGTGTTGTACGGTTGGTATAAATGTTTCTTTTAGATTCCCTGCAAGCACGTATTTTGTCTGGCTTGTGGTAAACAGGAGCAAAAACAGTGCCCCAGATGTTTGGAAAAAGTGTCGAGGGTGGAACAGACGGGATTGGGAACCGTCTTTATGTGCACTCACGGTGGTACGAGGTATGGCTCTTCGGGTTGTAGGCGCACATACCTCTCCCAGCGTGATCTTCAAGCTCACATAAATCACCGTCACGTATCTAGTTTACCTCAACCTATGGAAATAGCGGAGCCTGAAAGACAAACTTTGAGAGCAAAGACGGCAGGAGATCCTAGAACTCCAATGTCTATCTCGACAAATGTGCGACAAAGACCGACCCAACAAGCCCAATCGTCTGCAGGGGTAAGGACAAATTTGATCACAGTGCCAATACAAGACTCAGTTCCTTTAGTACGTGAAACAGTGGCAACCGCCCAGACTTATTATAATCAATATCAACCTGCTCCGACTTATTCGCAGACTCCTATGCCACCAATTCACATTCCCCCACCTCAACAGCCCCAGTATTATTCCACTGCACCTCCCGCTTACAGTCCGGCGCAAACTTACCCAAGTTATACTTCCAATCCACCACCCACGACTTCCCAATATCCGACCCCTCAAGGGCAACCTCGTCCTAATCCACCATATGATTACACAACGGCACCTCCACCTCAATGGACTAGTAATCAGCAGTACTACAGATAAAAATCTTTTTGCCATCATTTTTTAGTTTTAAGTTATAAATTTTAATTTAATAAAAGTAACAGTTGAATGCAACGTGTAAATTTTCTAAATTTCTTTTGTATAGTATTTATAAGAACGAAAGTAAAAAATAAATTTGAATCTCTAATTGCGTCTTTAATACCGATTTGCACCGTATTTTAATTATGTATTATTGTAAACTAGCCTAGAGAAAAGAAATACTATACGATTTCACTCTTAAAAGATCTTAAAGAGAATTTTGAGCCACTTTACGCTGTGCGTCCCATTTGTTGATTTATGTAACAAAACGAGTAGCGGATTTTTGGGAAAAAAAACGAAAGATTTCCCTTTGAGATTTTTATGCTTTGTTTGCAACATAAAATTAATAGTTGAAAGTGATGCAATTTTTCTAATGCTTCTAAAATTAATGCATTGGCACAGAAATACGTTAAAGAACTGTGATATTTTACTTATTACGAGGCTTTGGAAGGAAACTATTCCATTCCACCCCTGAAAGACCTTTAAGGGACTTTGGGATTACTTTCCGACGTTTGTACAAGTCCCGGAAGGATTTTATTGTAATAAAACGGGCAGGAAAATTTACAAACTTACAGAGAAGGAGCTTTTGGTTCAGCTGCGGAAGGAGTTGAGTACCAAAATGATCAAGGCGCTGATGAAAAATTTGATAAGGTAACTTTTCTGTGGTGAGGTATATTACCTCCAACAGCAACGAAGAAAGAAACCAAACCTTGAAGATCATCGTAACAGTTTTGGATTTCAATCACGATGAGTCGGATCGCTTAAATTTGAACAGCCAAGAGAGTAACGGTTGGTTGAAATCGTTGTTGCAACCCCACAAGATTTCTAACCGTGACTTGGAACAACAAAGGAGTTTATCGCAAGCATTCGTTAGGTTTATGGAAAAATAAAAAAGAACTAAGCCTGTCGAATTGCCCAATTTGCTGGCTTCAAACGAAAAAGAACGTCAGGTAAGTGAAATGGCTTCTTGCTTAAATACTCCACTGCGTAAACGCATCGTTGAAGTTTAAGAACACAAAAATATAACAAAGACTTACTTTGAGCTCTGTATTTTGCTTCCATCCGTTCGAAAATTAAATTTACAATCTTTAGGGATTATAATTTACTACCAAAATGCAATATTATTCCCTTTATTCAGCAAATTTGAAATGCTCAACAAGTGTTTTCTAGGTTATGTTATTATGCGCAACTTTTTTCTTTATTTTTAAAGTTTATTAAGAATGTCTGCTTTTAAAAAATTACAAGCAGTCTTAAGAAATCCTTAAGCATTTTACTTGTAATAAAGCCACAGCGAATATCTAATTATTTCAAAATGTAAACAAACAAATTTTAAAATATCTAATCTCTGCCATCTTCTGTGATCCTGCTGACAGAATAGAAATTTTGTCATTTTTTCTGCTCATAAATTGACGAAATTTGTTGTGGTAAGTGTGTCGCAATCTCTGTCACTTTCTGTATTCCTAATAGCAAACACAAAAATTTTGAATTTTACCTGCCAGGCAAAGTTAACGCAAATCTTGAAATTTATGTATTTTTGCTATCCTTTAACCTCTGTGTTCCTAATAGCAAGAGCATAAATTTTGAAATTATAGTAACTACAAAACGAAACAAGTTTTACATCGTGAACTTTTAACCTCTGTTATCTTCTATGTTCCTGATTGAAAAAAGTGAAAATTTAAAATTATGCAGCAGACCGAATTAAATAAAACCAATTTCATATGATGAACTATAACCTCTGTTATCTTCTGTGTTCCTGATTGAAAAAAGTAAAAATTTGAAATTATAGCAGCAGGCCGATGTAAATAAAACGAATTTTTTAACCTAACCTAACTTAACCTAACCTTCATCGTTAGCTATGTAATATAAGATCGATGGTACAAAGTAAACAAAATAAAATTGATAATCTCTGCTGCTTTCTATGTTCCTAATAGCAAAAGCGAAAATTTGTAATTATCTGAAAAAGGAAAAATTGAAATATTTTGTTGCTAAAGAATTAAACTAGAAGTCAACCCAAGAAAGGGGGTTTATGAATTTCACATGTACGGTACTTGACCATTTTTGATGCGGTTTTATTTAAATGAAAGTATATTTTCGCCGGATGAATTTGGAAAATACACAATATTAAATTTTGGTCGCCATTTTAAATCCACAACATGGAATTTCTTTAAAAATGATGCGATTTAAGTGAAATTGAAAATGTGCAGACAGCTTTACTAATCAAATACAAGCCGATAAAAATATTACCATAAAATTATAAAAGGGGGGTTTAAGCGTTACACCTGTTCATTTGTTTCCTTGTTCCGCTGTAAATCTTTAATGCATCAACGATATCGATGTGGTTTGTTTTATATGAAAGCATCTCTCTGTTTACAGAATAAAAGAAATTTTAATATCTAGCCGCCATCTTGAATCCGATTGAGATTAAATTGAAAAACTGCAGATAGTTTTGACAATCAAATAATATTAGATATCCTCTAGTTTCATATTATGTAAATATGGCAGACCTTCGAATTTAAGCATTTCAATGATTACTCTGTCTATTTCTGCTGCTTTGCTATTTTTTATTTGTTCAAAGCAAGAGCTAGTTGACTTTATTCATTAGCTATATCGAGGATTTCTTCAAAGTCGTTCTGCGTGGTTTGACGGTTACGTCGCTTGATATATTTGTCTGTAAAAGTCTTTGATAATTTACATTAAGTCTTGTTGTTCCCGTTGCAGAATAGTCATTCCTGATTCTGTCCAAAAATATTGTTACCAAGTACCAATTCCGAAGAGAAACTTAAATTAAAATCTCTGGTTTCCGCATGTCGACTGATTCGTTTGAACATCAACAAACTAGCATGATCGACTAACCTGATCTACCAAAGTTATGAATCCTGCATAAAGAATTTTAGTTGAAAATTTCGCACGGAATATTTCAATTTGTGAAAATTCTTTCTTAAAAAGCGTTTGGTGATGGCTCTACTATGTAACCGGTGTATCTAGGGGGTACAGACAGTCAAAATTGTTAGATCAATAGGGGGTCTAGTTCAAATTGACGATAAAGTAACATAATTAATCCAATTATGAATTGTGTACGAATAAACACGGTGTACTCCAAACGTGTGTCCTTGAAACCGCTACTTCTTTGATAATCTTCTTGTACTTTGGCCATTGATAAGAGAGAATTTCCTTAAAAAGCATTTTCAAATCAACTTCAATAAGACATTAAAAAATTTAAAAGCACAAAAACGAAGCTCTAATAAAAAAATACAGAAACTCCTTTGAATCTTACAATTGGGTACAACCACTTCAATGCACCCAGTCTTCCTGCATTAGTTTTGCTAACTTTTTAAATTATTAAATTACTCTATGGTTAAATTACCGAGAAAAAGCTGCACTGGAATCAAAATTGAGTAAGCGGGATTAAAAAATAAACAAGCAGTTCAGTTACATTATTTTGTTATTATTGCAAGTGATTAAAAATTAATTAATAAACGTGTACCATCCCATAACTAAACGTCCAACATAATATATAGGTGAAAAGTTGTCCAAAGAATCCATTGGTCAGAAGTGCTTTACGTGAGATAAAGTATTGTTGCCATTGTGGTCCCGTTTTTAGTAACAACATAGCCCATAATCCTGTCACGGCAAAAATATAAAAACCCGCTCCGTACAATCCAGTTAGACCCAACAATCCTGGAATGGAAACAAATTAAGGGAACGAACAAAATTTTACCACAAAAATTTACCAGCTGTACAGCCCGAAAGGGCAGCCATTGAGGTACGACAATATTCGACCACGGCAGAGTTATTCCTAACTGCTGCTTCGCTATAAGCAACAATTGCAGCATTTTTTCCCGATTTACCTTTACTCGACATTTTGTTCACAAATATTTACTAATTAATTAAAATGTGAGGTTACGACGAACTGTCACAAGAAGAAATTATAGTGAGGTTATGTTGTTTCATAGGAGCGAAATTCAAGTTTGAAAGATGTCGACTCCTAATGCTAAAAGTGGAGGTGCAGGTTTTAAAAAAACGGTGTTTACACCGTGCAGGAGAATAGGATTGTCGAGAAAAATCAAAACGCCAAGTGTGGGAACACCTACATCAGGAACGCCACCAATTCCTGATTCCGTTGGAGTGGAAACGCCACAAAAATGTATCGAAACTCCTAAACGTAATATAACCAAACCTAAAGTAACAAAGACCTCCGAAAAGCCTCTAATTCGAAAAGCCCTTGAAAACGAGAAACAGGCCAACCAAAGTGACAAAAATGTCGAAGCTTCCAAACATAAAAGTGAGCCAAAAGTTACACAACTTCCTGAGCCAAAGGTTACACAACTTCCTGAGCCAAAAGCTACACAATTTTCTGAGCAGAAAAGTGTTGAAGCGCCTGTCGGAGAAACTTCAACCCGACTTGAACGTAAATTGCAGTGTAAAGCACTAGCTAGTCCGGTTAATAACGAAAGTCTAAAATCAACAAATAAAAAAAATTGGAGACAAAAAAAAAGATTCCAGTTAAAGAATGCACGGTTCGGTTGGATATTGACAATAAATCGTCTGTTCTTGTTTCAGATTCAAAGCAAAATATTGTTAGTCCTAAGAGAAAAATTGAAGCCAAAAAGAGTGGTCGCGAGACTAGGAAACCTGTGAAACGATTGTCAATGAAAAAAAGTATTTCGAGTAGTTCTGAAGATTTCAGTGACGACGAATTTAGAAAAGCAAATCGTCTGGTTCTAATTCGCAGGAAATTGTGCCAAAAAAAGACGATGACGAAATTGTTTGTAAACCTAAAAGGAGGCGGGCTGTTTTAAGTTCTTCGGAGGATGAAGATTTTGTTGCATCGCAAGGTTCAAATAAAGAAAAAGTAGAGAAAGATTTACGAGTTAAGGTCCAGGAATTAAGTGAAAAAATACAACAAAAAACTTTGCATTTACACGACCTGCAACAAGCGTCGGTGTATAGGAATTTACACAAGGTGAAGGAACTTGGTGAATTAACACAAAAGTGGAAAAATGGGTGCGAGGATGCGGTGAGAATGTTGCATAAAAATTTGCAGAACCATGGTCCCATTAGTATGTCGTCTTTGTTGGAGAAATTAAATGTTCCTTCCGAGTTTTTAAGTTACAACACAGACAATGACGTTTTTTCGTAAGATCATTGTGTGAAATTTGGACTCAAATATAACCAAAATATGTGATTTATTGTATCGTAGTTTTGTATAATGCTAATTTAATTGAATACTTTCTAGTGATTAATAAAACTTTTATTTTCTTAATTTAAATGATAATTATTGAACGACAAAATTCAATGCCTAATACAGCAGAACTCAATTGAAGCCTTTCGTAATTTTATCTGTGGTTTTAACTTAAAAAAAAATTATAATGGAACCATAAAGAAAAAATCAATTTAAATTATTTTATTTGTTTTGTATAATATTTAAAATCAACTAATAAATTAATTCCCTCAACAAAATTTACAGTTTTAAAATTTCTTTTTAAAGTCGTCTTGCTTTTGCTTCAATTCCCTTTGCAAGTTTTGCGATATCTTTTGGATAAAATCTCGAAACTGTTCAGGCGACATTTTACTTCTCAGTCCAGATTCCTCGTAAACGTTTTTACCTTGATGAAAAGCATAAACAACCCATTGAGCAGCACGTCGCATGGGGTAAGATTCGCTCAATTTTTGGACGAGTTGCTCGTTGTTTGACAGGTAACGGAGTAAAAATCGTAGCACCATTTTAAGATTTCTGCGATTCAAAGGAGTACATGTAACGATACTTGTGCAAGAGTTCCTGTTTCAGGCGGAGTTGAGTTTTTAAAAGTTCGAGCTGATTGAGTTGCTGCTCTTTGCTGTACTCGATGCCGGATAGTAAACGAATCTAAAAATTTCGTTAAAAGTGAAAAATTTGAGGTGAACAAAAAGTGGCGACGTACCTGAGCTCGTGCCTGATCGAGACGTTTCTGTAATTCCAGAACTTTCTGCGAACAATCTTGAGATTCTCTGGTTTTAGCGGTTGCGTCGTTATGTTCCCGTTCGATACTACAAAAATACAAAATATTGAAAGCCAAATAATATAATTACGTCACAAAAACTAACCTCCTTATAATTTCATAAACCACCGGTAAAATATCGATTTGCAATTCTTCGACGGTTAAACGCTTTTTTGGTTCAGGAATTTGTTCGTTTGTTTCCATTCTAATTAACAAAATTTATTTGATATTTTCATTTAATAAAGAGAAATTTGACTAATATCGTAGTATTTGACGTATGTTGCTGTCAACAATCACCAATTAATCAGCGCTCCTCAAACACAGGTCCTTAAATATTTAAAATTACATTTTAAATATATGTTCTATAGATAAGAGAGTATAGTATGTCTGTAACAGGTATCAACACCTCCTAATAATTATTCTAACAATTTTTCCAAGCTCTGAGTTTTCAAAACTTTTTTAATACAGAACCCTGAATTTTCGTTTGAGAAACACCAATACAAAGTGACATAACCTCAAAACAGTGCACCCTTCAATTTCATTAATATTACAATGTTTTCTTTAGTTCGGAAAGTAACAGGTAAATTTTAGATCAGTTCACTTCCTACTTATAAAGTTTGCTATTATTTCTTTTAGTACAAAATGTATCGAGAATGTCTGCTGCGGTGCGAAATTTATGCGAAACAACCAATGCACCGGAGCTTAACATGGAGAACCCTTTCGAAAAGGAGCGTAAACTTTGTATTTTGTGTAAACACAACATCGTACCCGATTATAAAAACGTGAAATTGTTGTCCCAGTTTCAGTCTCCCTACACGGGAAGGATCTACGGCAGACACATTACCGGTTTGTGCGAAAAGAAACAATCGGAGGTAGAAGCAGAAATTGTCAAAGCACAAGACGTGGCTATGATGGCGACTTACTTGAAAGAGGCCTGTTTTATTAAGGATCCCAAGTTGTACGACGTTGAAAATCCCATTAGGCCTCATAGGTTTTAAGAATTTTGTATTAAATGTAGAATAGCAATAATAAAAAAATTTGTTGAATTTATGCTTTTTGTCACATATTTGTTCTTGGTTTACGTGAATAAATCAAATTTTGACTTTTCGTTACTGCAGTTCATATTTCGTGGTTAGAAACTATTAATTTTGACGTTAGGTTATAAAATGCAACGCGGGAAAAGTTTAAAAGTGGCAACGTCGGAAAACCGTTTAACGTACGTAACCTTTCAATTTGAAAAAATTTATACGAAACGTAACCACGGTAGAAACTCTCGAATAGGGAAACGAGAATCGTATAAACAGTCCGTACTATGGCCATGGGGTGGCGCTGTTTTCAGAATTTCATAATTTCAAAGTCAATCAAGTGACAAGTTGAAAATTAAAATTTACTGTGGTGGCCATATTGCATTTTAAAGAAGCGTCTTTTTTGTGATCTACTTTCTGTGTGATTGTGTGTGTGATCCACTGATTGTTTAATTTGTGTGATATTGGTTGTTGATAACAGTGATTGCACTAAATTGGTTTATTTGTGTGTTATTGGTTGTCGATAAAAGTGATTACGCTTTTGTATCTTAATGTTTGACGAAATGTCCATATGTTCGAATTTATCGTATTGCAAAAAAAGAGACATTGTGCAGGGTTTTGAAGACTTTGGATATAAGAGAACAGAAAAAATAGCAAATCACGTACAGGTAGTTACTAATCATTTGAAAATTATATTAAAATTTAAGTTTTGTGATTTTTAGGTGTTTATGCTACGAAATATAGAAGGCAAATGGAAGCAACCCATTTTTTATAACTTCGTAAATGGTGCAACGAATCATTCAGATATTGAGAGAATTTTGAAATTATTAATTACAAAACTAGCTGACATTGGTTTGATTGTCTGTGCTACAGTTTGTGATCAGGGAACTAATAATTCATCGGCCATTCAAAATTTAATTGAAAAAACTGAAGGGGATTATCTCAGGCGAGGCCAGGAGATGAGAGGCAGATTTTTTGAAGTTGCAGGTTATCCCGTAATACCTCTATTTGATCCTCCCCATTTACTTAAGGGTATTAGAAACAACCTTCTTGTAAAAAACTTAAAATGCAGTATCGATGGAATTGAGCTAATTGCCAAGTGGGAACATATTTATAATGCATACTTAATAGATGGTGTATGTGGTGAACTTAGATCGATGCCAAAAATAAATGATAGTCACGTTCATCCACAAAATTTAAAAAAAATGAAGGTTTCGTGTTGCACCAAAGCGTTGAGTCGCACAGTTGCTGCTACCATTAATCTTATGGCTAAATCGGGTACGAATTAAACATTTGTAATATTGTAGATAAGTTTTCACTAATGTGTTTTCTATAATTTAGGAACGACTGCCGAAACCGATAAAGGCATCCTCAAGTTACCATCAGAAGCAACACAAACTGCTCAAGTCATTATCTTCTTAGATAAACTATTTGACAGCGTTAATGGTCATGCTGGTTTTGATGTAGAAGGAAAACCATTACGAACCTGCGTCACTGACAAATCTCCACATATTGAATTTTGGAAACAGGCTATTCAAATTTTAAAAACGATGAAATTTGTTACTCAAGATGGAAAATTAAGCACGCCACCAAGCCTAAAAAATTGGATTACAACATTGCAGGTAATCATTTCTAAAATAATTAAAATAAAATTAATTGATTTATATTATTGTATAATTCTCAGGGTTTCATTGATCTCGACATGAAAATGAAAAGTTTTGGTTTTAAAAAAATGTGTCCCCGAACATTTAATCAAGACCCATTGGAAAATTTTTTTGGGCAAATTAGGCAAAGAGGAGTACGATTTACCAATCCAACAGTAGCTGCTTTTACTCCATTTTATGCTAGCTTGTTGGTAAATAACTTCACCAAGGGCCATTCGGTAGGCAGCAATTGCGAAAATGATGAAGGAGATATTTTAATATCACTGCAAGAATTTGTTACACAGGTAATTCATTTTATTTATCATAAGGGAAAATTACTTATTCTAATTTGATAATCATTTTAGGATGTAGAAGATGAGGCTCAACAACTTGACAGTTTTGGCGATTCCATCCAGGTTCCTACCAAGTTTAAAAGGTGAAGAAATTGGAATCATCTGTAATGCATTATGTAAGTGGATTTGTTTCAAAGAAAGTTTTACCTAAAGTGCGGCAGTGTGAAATTTGCAAAGGAAGCCTTTTAGCCCCAGAAAATGCAAATGATTCCGTAGATGAAGCAACAAAATTATTCACTGAGAATAAAGAATACGACAGCAAAAAAAAGGTTAAAATATTGTTCTACAAAGTTTATTGAGTATTTAACCAACATCTACAATATTTTTAACTTTATATTCCCTAAAATTTGTCATATAAAATATAATGCAAAGAATTTCTGAAATTATCAAGAAAAATATAAAATTTCCTTTTAGTAACGAATGTCAACATGATAAAGCGATGGAAGATTTAATAATTCATTCCTTAACAAGAATTTTAGTGTTTCACAATATTAAGACTTTAAATAATATTATGTTAGGAAAAGATAAGAGAAGTGTTCATCAAGCTCCTGCTATATTTAAAGCTGCAGCCTTGGTGTATCAAAAGTCTAGAAAGACTAGAAAGTCATATTAATTTGTTTTAATTATGATTAAGGGTAACTAGCAATGGGGTAGTGAAGCGCAATTTATAGCCTCCTACTCAAATGTCAGCCTTGTCTGCTCGTGGTTTACTTTGTTAAAACAAACAAGAGTCTGACGACCGAGTATCGGCGGAATAACCGTACAAAAAACGTAGAGGAAATGCTATGTTTAAATTTAAGTTTTATATTGGAATATCGAATAAATCTTTTCCATACAATTTCATGATGTTAGGGGGGAGGTTTTAGTCAGTGAAAGTCTGACACTACCGGCATAGATGATGCCGGTGTCTCGTACGAGATTTCCTCCTCCTGCACGAAGCAAAACAAAAAAAACAAAAAAAAAAGTTTTGAAGTTTAAATCCTCGAAACTGCAGGTAATTTATAAAATAATTAATGTTTAATTTTCAGCGTTTCCAGGGTGATTTGAAGATAGACCAGTTAATAATTTATATTGTTTAATTAAATGTAATTAATTATTCAGCAGAATATGTGAATAAAATATTAAGTTTATAATGATTTTTTCTGTAAGTATTGCTAATTCAAAATGATTAATGTTTTATGAATTGTTTTAGTAATGTATTCAGTTTTATTTTGTGGATACATTACTGGAACATTTTATTAAACAATAATCATTTTGAATTAGCAATTAAAATTATTAAATAAAAATAAATAAAACGTATAATGCCATCTATTATTTTTTTTACCCATTTCACTGCGTACTATGACGGTTAGATGGCGCCAGAAGAGGGTTTTTATTTTTAACCTTGAGTTTCCATTCTATTGTTATATTATATTCTGTGAACGTAACGGTCAAACCGTATACAGTTCCTGTGTGATTCGCCCGCCTTGGCGGTTTTTATCTGTGATTTTAGTTAAATAATTTTTAAAAAGAGTTATGGTTCCTTAAAATAACAATAATTTAATTAACGCGTAAAATATTGAAATTTTATTAGTGAAAAATATAAAAATGGATTCGAAAATTGATAAACCAACACCGGGAAAATCTGTACATAATTTGTTAATGGAAAAGTGTCCACAAGGAAAAATCGCTTATGGTTACAACTGTGGCAGTCCATTTAAATTATTACCATCGGTTTCTACTCCGCCCTCGTCTCGGGTTGTCTCAATCAAGAATCCTTTCGATACGAATTTAGCTGAGAGGTTACATTTATCTGTGTTCAGGTGACTTTAACCTTGTTTTTAATTTGACGTTTATCATGGTATTTGATGTTTCAGCCCCTCGGTGTTCAATAAAGAAAAAGTTAAGACTGAAGAAAATTTTAGGTGGGCAATTGAAGATATTTCGGCTTTGAAACCGGCCGATATTGATGAGGACACTGTGCAACAATTCGAGTCGCCTTACGGCGATTTAGAATTGGAAGAGACTGCCCAAGCTAACATTGAGAAATTTTTTAGTGAGAAACACATAGTTCCTAGTCCGTTTGACAACATTGTTAAAAGTATGCCTTTGATTAGGGACAATTTTAGTCCCGTTAAATTGGATCTGAAAGTTACTGTGGAAGGTAAATCGATAGCTTTGAAAATATTATGTTTTTTTGAAAGATTTTTGTTCTCATGGTACTTGGCCATAATTAATTGAACTTCTCTTAAATGTATGTGTGCACATTTTTCTTGTAGTTGATTTTTCGATCCCTCTAGGACGAACAAAAGTTTTGAAAATTGGCAATATAATAATCGGTAACTATTTTTTGTTACTTAAAATTTAAATTGTCGAAAACAGCATAAAAAGGAAGACAAGCTTGAATTTATTATAATATATTGAAATTACGTATTATAAAAGGCAAGTCCCAATAGCATTTATTTATCTTCAATAGTTTCCAAGGTACAATTTTGACTCTTTTGTTGCTATCTGTGGCTTGGAATGTTTTCCGTGCCTAAACTATTGAGCTTAAATAAATGCTGTCAGGGAACTTTTGCAGTGTTTTGAAAGTAAGAAATCGGGCACTTGTACATGAAGTAAAAAAAAACAACATTGTCACATACACACGTGCATTGCGTGTTGCGTATTTAACTAAATCAAATATGCATAGATGTATTTTAAATATTATAATTATCTCGTTAAAATAATTATATCAGTTCCACACTTTAATCTTTAAAATCAATTATCGATCAAGGTCTAACTGATGAAATTCAACAAAATCAAAATATATTAGATTGACTATATCAGCGGGAAAAATTTACTAATTTTAAAATTCTTATCTTAAAATCATATTTTTCCGTGACTTGCGAATTCTTAAAAATTTAAAATACTTATATCTTTTAAGCCATAAATCAGATCGTAAAATTAAGTGCAAGAAAGTTCTTCATCTTGAAGTTTACTTTTAACGAAATTCTCATCGTCCAATCAATCAAATCTTAAAAAGTTAGTCTAAACTTCAAAAATGAGAATTTGATTTAAATCATTTTGACCACTATGCAGCGGCTGAGACTAAAACAATCAATGGGAACGAGAAAGCTTATTGAGACTCGAACGATGATGAAACTTTTGACATTAATTTAATCGAAACTTCAATTTGAGTGGGTGCAGTAGAACCTTTTTTAAAAACACGGAACAGTGTGCCATCATGTAATAAAAATTTTATTTTTAATTTTGCTAAAAAGCACTGATTTTATTGATGTATGAAATATTGCACTGTAATTAAAATAATCTTTCTTGCAGCATCTGCACAAACAATTTTATCGTTGCCGCCAAATATACCCAAACATGTAGAAGATATTCTCAGGCCCTACTTCTCTTACACGGTGGATCAACAAGAACAGCAAGCCGGTAACAATAGTGCATTGTACCACCAATTATTTGATTTCAACGAGCCGTCGCCGTCTTCGGTACACTCTTCTCCCGCTCCATCATGTAATTTACAACCCAGTGATTTCGTGTCCAGTCCACATAACAATGATCCAATTTCCGATTGCAACTTATCCCCAATTGCTTACCACTTGTCGCAAAATAGGATAGGACGTATGGAAAGCATGAGCGTCGATAATTCGTACAACTTTGTTCCTGATACCTTGCATCAAGTTTCCATTACCAATCAAAGTATGGTGCTAGGTGAGAAATTAAGCGTTGTTCTTCTCGTACTAATGCAAGTTGTTTTTCAGAGAGCGACACTTCGCCTCCGCAAGAAACCTTGAGTAACTCGTCTATTAACTGGGACCTCGAATACGGGCACGTTTCTTTTAAATCGCCCAACGCAAACGAAGACGAAATGGACGTTTCAAACTCAATACACCGAAATCGAGAATATTTGTAAGTCAACGTAAAAAATTGTCAGATAGTTTCCTGAAAGAGGACGAAGAAGAAATGAAAGACAATATTGTAGAATACCGAAATGACAAGAGTGAAGGCTCGTTAATGCAAAGCGATATTACAGATGCCGGGTACCACACAGGTAGTGGTTTAACTATGTCTGAAGAGTGGAATTCCTCGCATGTGTTTGCTTCGACTCCCACCAAATCAAACCACTACTAAAGAGATATAGTCAAGAGTATAATATTATTCTTTTATTAATGTATTATAGACAAAAATGTTATATTTATAGGACGTTTAATATATAAAAAAGAAACGGTTTTAATTATTGCACTGCCAACTGCTGTTTGTTATTTTAATTTTTAGTACGTAAGTTTCGGATAGTAAACGTTATATTTTTCTATTTAATTGCATGTATTTATATTTTTATGTGCAATTTGTGACATGGTTTAATAAATTTTAGGTTTCTTCATTTCTTTTACTTTTTGTTACATAATTTTTTAACATTTTCGGGTTTCAAGAAATATATGTATTGGAAAATATCCAAACATCTACTTTATGCAGTGGCGAGCTTTTGGGCATTGACACCGTAGTTTCCTATTTCGTGGTTCCCAGTTGTGAATGCCCTTCCTCAATACAGTGCTACGTCATATTATGTACATTATTTTAATTTGTTTAACTGCTAATACGAAGGTGTTCTTAATTTGACTCTGAGGATGGCGGCTTATTATGATTATGGCTTTGGTACACTGCCGAGATCATTGCAGCTATAATACCTACAGTTTAACATGGAATTCAATGTCATTACTTGCCGCTGCTGAAAATTGTGGGTAAAAATGGGATTAGTTACTTAAATTTAAGAGGGTAAATCATTTTAATTCCCAATTTTAAGAATGTTCCTTATTTTCAATTTTATAATAATTTCCTTCAGCTTTAGATTTTAATAGGTGTGTAATTGTCACATCTAGCACGCATATACAGCATCATGAAACAAAAGTAAGGGGGTCTTACGGCCACCCGTAACGGTGTGAAAGATGAATTTAAATGATTTTTTCGAAAATAATTCGAAATTTATAGCAAATAACAAAAAATTGTTTAGACAAAGGTTAATGCTAGGGAAATTATCTGCAATTTGGAGTTTTTATTATTTTTAAAACAAAAATTAATCGAAATATGATTTTTTAAGTGTTTGATGCTTGTTTTTCACTTGCAGAAGTTAAATTTCTGTTTTTTCAAATTGCATCTTACCTAAAATCGAAATTTTAATTTACTTATTTAAATTGAATTCTTATAAAATTCAACTACAATTTTTTTGTAGCTTTTGAAAAGATATATGAGGGCTTCTTGATTTAAATTAATGCTTTTAATCCTGATTAGAAGCGACTTAAAATTTTGGAATCACTTAAACCAATTTTATTTATGAATTTCTCGTATTGAAATATTTGCATTAAATTATCAAAACCTTCTGAAGTTGCTCAAAACGAAGAAAAATTTTTACTTGTATAATTAATTTTTATTAGGTGATTGGTTTCGGTCCAGAGCATCTTCAAAACTAACGAGTTAAATTTTTTTAAATCTAGTAAAAATAATTTTCTCTTTTTTAAAAATATTCCACGTGAGTGGGATTATGTATATTACGATCAATATATTGTAATTCAAACTAATATTCATTTCCTACATTTGATGTGGAAAATTAATATTATTATTCGTTAATAATCTGATTAAAAATTTAGACATCATAATAAGTTTGTTAAAAATGAACTAATACAGTAAAAAATTATGCCAAAATATTTTTTTGTCCACCGACCCATATACAACGTCGTCCCTACGTCTTACTGGACCGAATAGAGGTGAAGATAAGCATTGGGAAAAAGTTTGATTAAAAGTTTTTATAAATAATCTGCTGATAATTCTTTTTTTAATTTTCAGCAACCGGAAAGCTATTCTATTCTTAGTCGCACCGAAATCACTTAAAATCTGAAATTAAAATTTTAAACATTAGCTATAGATGATAAACAAACCTTATGAAAAAATTTCGTTTCATTGTCCGACTTGACCTGTTAATTTTAAATAATATTTATGAAGGTAATTTTAATTACATAGATTAAAAGAACAGAATGTAGATTTACAAAAAATTTGTAAATTTACATTTTCCGTTACAAGTTTTAAAAATAATGTATTGAATAAATTGAAAGAAGGTTGCATTTTTTCCCTAATTTTACACAAAGGTTCTAAATCGGTCACGGCGATGCTATGCTGCGAATTTACAATTTTTTACTTTTAGAGTGTAGGTATTTAAAATATTAAATAATGGTGCATATAATTACGATATGTTATCTAATAATATAAAATAGTCCGAGGTTGGGCACTTTTTTCATTATATAAAAACTTCGAGGCGACACTAAATAGATCGAAAAAGCCATGGTGTTTAAAAAGAAAGTGTTATAAAAATAAAAAAGTTTTAAAAACATACTTTTCGTTCTTGACTATTGCACTTATTATGTTTTGATGCTTACAATGCACTTACCTGTATATTTTATTATACAGTATCAGATATACAAACCTTATGAGAGGTTTAAGTAGAATTTGAAGGGAGGGTGAATTTTTATACTGAAACATGTGGTACAAAAACAAGAGTTAAATTTATTAAAAATAATTTGAATAAGTTCCCGTATTAAAATATTTAAATACATATAATACAATTGATATCACTTTATATAGTCCAAATATTCATTGTCACACGTTGAAACTCCACTAGGCAAAATCGTAAAAATGGAATGTAGTCGATAGTCAAGAAATCATTGATCCTTAAAATCAAAATAAAGTGTTTGTGTTTGAGGCGAGTCAGTGTAGGAGTAAAAATGGTTCTTGATTATATCCGGGAATTCAAATTACTTCGCTAACATCGTCCCTTTGTTCTCGTAATATTGTGTCTATGGTTTTATAAACATTTTCTGGAAAATGATCCAAGAGCATCCTCGGCATAACTTTCAATTCCATAAAGTCTTCCGCTGATGACCACCTCATTTCATAACTCGGTCCTCCCGTTCCCGCTTTTCTGTTATTGCAAAAATACATAAGTAAAAAAAAACAAATCTGTTTACAAAAGTACCTCTCCTGTTTGGTTTTCTTCCTGCTCATGATGTGCAGAATTCTACCCGACGGATAAAGTCGCGTCCTCGAAAATCTTCTCTGACTGATATCTCTCGAAAGTAGACCAGCTTCCTATAAAATTTTGAGTTTACCCAAGTTTATTTTCAAATTAAGGATCTCTTACCATCGTGGGACCGGTGATGGTCGATATTGCCGCGTGTTCCAAAAGCGGCGATCTTCCCGACGAAGAATTTCGACTTTCGTCTCTCCACGTGCTTTCCAAATCACCAGAAGGAACGCCGAACAAGGCGTAACCGCAGCCGTTCAAAACCACGCGATACTAAAAAAATAACGTAAAATTGATAAAAACCAAAGTGATCATTTAAAAAAAATCACCTTAGGTAAACAGCTGGCATGGAGTACTTGTATGATAGAGGTTCGCAGATTTTCGATGCTGTCAACTCCTAATCTCATTACAAAATCATCACCAACTCCCACGGTAAAAACAAAGCTTTCCGTCAATCTTGCCGCTTCCCTGCTCAGCAATCCGGCTGTAAAGTAAATTTCAAATAACCCAGATTCAAAAAAATTGGTTAATTGAGTAGAAATATTATGTAAGGTTTAATTTATAAGTAATTACGTGACCAAGGTTGAGGACACGTAAAAAGCAAAGGCCATGAAGAATTCAAAGATGACGATGGTAAAAATTCGAAAAATCATTTGATCAAAATGTAAAAAATTTATTTATTCCGTATATGGATGTGGGTACTTTTTAAAATACATAAATTGTTAACTTGTGAAAAAATTTAAAACTTAGCAAGCTAAGCAAAAACAATAAAACTTAATTATCTGGTAAGCTTAAAATAACAAATTAAAAATATCCGAAGATATTATTAATATTCATGAGCCAATAATTAACTTATATAATAATAATTATAGTTGAATAATTATTATAATAATTGCGTTTGCTGCTACTGGGTCATGTGCTAACTGTGGGGGAGCGAAACAAAAACCAATCCGGAAATGATTCATGAAAATCTGCAGACTGTTTTAATCACCATAATTTAGATTTATTATGCAGTTTTTCCCCACCTGCGTAGTGTGTTTTCGATACCATCTTGGGAAGAAGATCTCAAAAAATCCTAGATTATTTAGGATAAAATTCTCGACAACTGTCCAACGCATATTTTTTAGTAAATAAACCGTTTCCGAGTTATAGCTGCGAGAAATCGGTAAGCAAAGCACCAGCGCCCTCAAAGCACAGATATAGGTGTCATAGCTACGTTTGAATGTACTTACCTTGAGTCAGTTCGAGAGAAATGCCAATGTTTAATGCTTCGGGCGAAACAATTGCAAGAACAGAAGTTCCTTTTCCCGTAAATTGATAAATATTTTCCAGCCAATGGTAAATCAGGGATATGTACTATCGTGAGTCACTATTCGTGACACCATGGCAGTACACATTTTTGACTTACGATTGGCTGGAAACTACACATCCCCGACTAACCAATTGGCGGGAAAGTAATTTTAAATAGTGAATTTGGCGTAAAAATTTCAAAATAAGAATGAAATGGTAAAATAGGATATTATTGTTATAAAAATGATATTGTCTACTTTTCAGTCCCACTGGGAATGATGACCAAAAAAGTTAAAACTGTCCCTTTTCCATATGAAATAGGCTCGGAAAAAGAATAAATTGGAATAACTGCTTGAGACCTTGTCTTGAAACATGTAGTTCTCTCTTCTACCGGAACTTGACTCGGAGGGGATTTAGAGAAAGATAGAGGTTAATCGTTAATTTAATTCTTCCCATCTATATCGTGGCTATTTCGCACAGAGGGGCACTATCGGTGCCTGTGCATGGGAGTGCGGACCGATAGGAATTTTTAAAAAATGTTTATAGTGAAGGCTTTCACACAAAGTGGATGCAAGATCTTACTCTTTCAATTGGTAGTTCCAAACAGTTAATAACTATTTTTCTATACGTGGAAAGTGATCGGAGTGGTAATTTATACCCCACACAGCGCAGCGGGAGGGCGGACAGAGGTCTTGAGGGCAATGGTAAATATTTTCAATTTATTATCGTGTAGGCAATTTGTTGCCATCGTGAGAATATTCTATTATTAGAATAACTATTATTCGCAGTCGAAACATCAAAAGTATATGTAAATACATAAGAAGGATTAATTAACAGGAATACAAGTTACCCCCCATGGGCATCTAAAGAGTTGAAAAGTTATTTATTATTTAAATACTTTTTCTACGACAAAACAAATTAAGTAAAAACCTCGCTTACCTGGAGTTGCAAACGCATATACTTTGAGATCGGGATACTTGGGTCTTAATTTGAGCGCCAGAAGTGTGGCGACGCCCGCCCCGAGACTGTGTCCCGTTAAAATTAAATCATAATCTGGATATAAAGCGATTGCTTTGTCAATGATTCCAACTTGTTTCAGTCTTTTGGCTACATATATTGCTCCTTCGGCCATTCCTCTGTGCGCCATCGTGTCCGGCGGCAATCCGGGGGCGTCAAAGCGATCGGAGGCGGCAGTCAAATCGGTGAAAATATCACGAAGTGATATGGAACCGCGTATCGCTATTACGATGCTCGACGTTTTGTGATCTGCTATTACGCAAAACGGTAACTGAAAAATAGGTACCACTTGAAGCCATGAATAAATTATACCCACCAGCAATTTTAATTGTGTTTGAGATTAGAAAAAAATGCATTACCTGCTACGTAAAAGGAATTCGACGAAAATCTCTTACCTCAAAAACATGATTTCTGAATGACGCAAACAATATATCCTCTTGTCGAACCTTGGATATATACTTGACACCGGCCAAATGACAAAGGCAGCAATTATCGTCCGCAACCAAGCCATCCTTGGAACCAAAACATCCACAGCAGGTGACGTGTTTTAGTAATCGAAAAATGCCAGTGACGCAATAACGATACATCACGAAAGGCCATCCATACGCGGCTATAGAGAGGCGCAAAAAATGTCGAGCATTTTCTAGATTCATCCAACGTGGAGCAACAGAAAATACTCGATTGATATCACAACTATACTTGGGGTCATCGTCAGTCAACATCTGAATTCTTCTCATTTCTCTCGTTTCCTTCTTCTGCTTAACTCGCAGTAAAATGCACCCGGCAACTATGTCGGAAGGAACTAAATCGGTGCTACGAAAAAGGTCACTTAAAAGTGCGGCCACTTGTCTGAAAGCTTCGTTTCCGTGCTCGTCGGATCGCAACCAGCAAAAGGCCCACCGAAAGCGTCTCTGCCAAATGCTGGTAACCTTACGATGTCGAAGAGATTCGCCGCCTCCCGGTGTTTCTTGCACTTCGTGATAACGTTTCGAGCCAAGCGGGTCGAAAATTAGGGCCAGCCCAAAAATTGCGAGACCAAACAAAGCCCAATTAAATATGACTAACGCTTCCACCACAGTCTTTGAAAAATGCTCTTCGTGTTGACATATCACCACGTCTCCACAAAAAGCCCACAATGTACCGAATACATTTAAAACCGTTTCGGGTATAATCAAAAAGACTTTTAATAATAAAATCGGAGGCACGTGCCTCCTCGCTTCCACATCCGTAATCGATCCTTGAGCGCTACGATTAACCAGGGCAATAAGAACAACGATAACAACTGCTAAAAGGGCCATCATCCCTAATGTGTATGCGCGAACATATTCGCCCCCGGCTTCGCATTCCCAAGTGTACTGGTAATATCTTGTAAAGACTAGCACTATTAATATTAGCCTGAAAATTAAAAAAATCAAATTTAATACAATGCAAGTAGTAGTACGAGGAACGGTCAAAACTTATTTCAGTCATGGCCACTTGGAAGTGGCGTTTAAGTTTGCTTGTAGATAATACAATGGTTCAAGATATTCATTCCTACCCTGAAGTTATCAAAGCACAAATTATTGTACTTTCTCCGTGTGCATGACCCAGAAACATTCAACGTCCCCATCGTACACCCAACTAATTTAAAATTAATCAAACTTATTTCAATCTTAAGTCAGGGACGGACTGGCCACGAGGAAATGTAAGTTATAAAAAAATTAATTTAACTGCAATTTATACTTGACGAACTTGTGCTGTGATCCGAACTAATTTTTGCTACGATAAAACATTAATTTAATTCAGAATAAAGCATTCAACTGTCACAACACAATTAAATTAATTTTCTACAAAGAAATTATGACTTTCTTCCTTATACAAATTATGTTTGATTAAAGTACAGTAAAAACTCGTTCACATAATGAGTGAACGATTATATCTCTTCTGGATTTTGCAAAGGTTTGAAAACTAAAATTATAGTGGAAGTATAAATTGAAGCTTAACTATTATTTTTTGTTATTCAAAAATATTACCTAAAATATGTATTCTATAATAATTAAACGACATTTTTTTCTATCCTTAATTGGCGGTTAACCTAGGCGGAGTTGAACCGATATTGGGCAGTATTATCTCATACCACCATTTTCTGATTCAATTTCAGTCCATAAATACAAATCTTTCATTGGAATAGCTTTAATATGTGAGTTAATCTCACTCAGCCAAGTGAGTTTAATCAAACACACTGTATTTATTTCGCTAAACTTCCTTTCCGTACAAATACAAATTAAAAAAATAACATAAACTAATTTTATAAAAATTATTATAATAATGCACCTAGTTAAAACAAAAATAACATGACAATATATAAACGACTTCTTCGTTTTTTTGTTTGTTCGCCTTACAGCAACCATTCCTATATCCCTGACCCGGTCTTAATTGAATTTTACACAGTAACTCGGTATGTTCCTGCAGACTTACTATATAAAAAAGTACAAACAATGAGTTTGCGCATGAGTGGAAATCACAGTCAATGAAACAACTGAAATTTAAAAAAAAGCAAAATATGTTTGGCCGAGTAATTTCAGCGACTTCGACAAGTCTTCATCCTCTTCTGCCCATGTTTTTTTGTCAATTCTACCAGTCACCCCTACAGCCAGAGAAGGTTCCATGATAGAAGAGAACATGAAAGAACAGAACAGTGAAAAAACAGAACAATGAAAAAACAGAACAAAAAAAAGAGAACACTAAAATAACAGAACCTTGACAAAAGAGAACACTGAAAAATGAAAACATCGGGATGCAGTTTTGTCAATTGTTTGCATGAGTTTTGATTATTTAGTTTTGAGTTTTAATGAGGTATTACACCAAAAATAACGTACTTTAACAATTTATTTAGTTCAGCCGACACGTATGTCTAAGATAATGCTGTAATTTGTATAAAATATTGAATAGTGTTATTCAATAATTGACAAAACTTTATTCCGCAATTCTCATTTTAAGTGTTCTTCTTGTCAAGGTTCTGTTATTTCAGTATTCTCTTATGTCAATGTTCTGTTTTATCGTTGTTCTGTTTTATCGTTGTTCTGTTTTTTCGTCGTCTGTTTTTTCATTGTTCTGTTTTCTCGTTGTTCTGTTTTCTCGTTGTTCTGTTTTTTCATTGTTCTGTTTTTTCATTGTTCTGTTTTTTCACTGTTTTATTTTTTTTATTCTGATTTTTCACTGTTGTGTTGTTTCATGTTCTGTTTCTTCGTTCTGTTTTTCACTGTTCTGTTTTTCATTTGTTCTGTTGTTTCATGTTGTTTTTTCATTGTTCTGTTTTTTCATTGTTCTATTTTTATTGTTCTGTTTTCTCGTTGTTCTGTTTTTTCTTTGTTCTGTGTTTTTACTGTTATGTTGCTTCATTGTTCTGTTTTTTCACTGTTCTGTTTTTCCTTTGTTCTGTTGTTTCATGTTCTGTTTTATCGTTGCTCTGTTTTTTCATTGTTTTGTTTTTCACTGTTATGTTGTTCCATGTTGTTTTTCATTGTTCTATTTTTTCACTTATATGTAGTTTCATGTTCTGTTTTATCGTTGTTGTGCTTTCTCGTTGTTCTGTTTTTTCACTGTTATGTTGCTTCATTGTTCTGTGTTTTCACTGTTATGTTGTTTTATCGTTGTTCTGTTTTTTTATTGTTCTGTATTTCCACTGTTCTGTTTTTTCTTTGTTCTATTTTTTCACTGTTATGTTGTTTTATGTTCTGTTCTGTCCTGTCACCACCAGAGAAGAATCCGTGTTCCCCTCTCCAAAATCAACTTGCATAGTTCTCAATAATATAATCAGTGGCTGGGAAGTACTCCAAAAATAGTTAACTAAACTGGAAACTGAGAAATTGAGGTAGGTGTGCAGTGGCGTAACAGACTCTGAAGAATGGAGAGGTCTACATCTTCTGGAGCGCTGCTTTTTTCTTCGATTGTTTCCCCTAATGTAAATTACATAAGAATTGAACAAAAGTCCATAGATAAATACGAGCACTGGTGAGTATCCAATTCTAATTTTACCCGTAGTATCCTACACTGTTAAAAATCGATATTTCCCGAATTTTATAATGTAAATTTATATTATGGCAAATAAGTTCAGTTGATTTACATAGATTTGTCATGTAAATTTACATTGTGAGAGCTGTTCAAGTTGGTAGATCAGGAATATATAACGTTATGACGTCCCCAATTGACGAGAAAATAAATATTTACTATATCAATTTTTGAACAGTACAAAGGCGCAATCAAATGCCGGAAATTCAAAACTTCAAAATTTTCAAAAATTTTGATTCGCACATAACTGGTGGCGTTTAAATTTTTTCCGCAAGAATATTTAGTGCCAGTCCGGTTCTGCTTAAGATTAACAACAAATTTAAAGAGAAAAGAGAAACCAAAGTTATGAAATAAGTGCATCAAAAACAAAGACAGGAAAGAAACTTCCAGTGCACCTTCAAGCGCATTGGTATAATAAAAAGTGCGCTGTTATAAAACAAAATTCAAACTTTCTAGTACAAATTAATGGACACGTTTTTCCTTCTTAAGTTTAAAGAAAATCTTACCATATCGTTCGTATTGCAATTTCGAAGAGACCCGGAAAAACTAAATCGTCGGAAGCGGCTAACCATTTTCTGCCAAATAAGCGCAGGGCCGGCATAACGCGCTTAAGAACCTAAAACAAAAACAAAATGGATTAAATTCAGAAATTAACAAGATTAGTTTGTGTTGTTTTGTCGAGAAAGAAGAAGTCAAAGTTAAAAATTGAAAACTCATCTTAAGAAATGTTATTAAAAATTTCGCAACGAATAATTTTCATCCTTCAAAAAGTGAGAGATTTAATAGCGCCAATTTAAAGAGTTAATTAATTACAATTTTAATGATACGCTTTGTAAGTATAAGTGCAGCTCGCGGATAATAAAATAACAAAATTTTAACTTCACGTAGAATTGTAAAACCTGTGTGACCTAAATTCCATTCGGTTTGTAACTTGGAAAGTTTAAGTATGAGCGAAGGTATATCAAAGCAACAATTTGTTCAATTTTTTATTCTGAAACGGAAATTGAAAATGCTCGAGTATCTGTGGACGAAAAATACGCAATATGTATGTGTGTAATAAAAATGTAAGCAAGTTCAAGGATAACAATGCAATCAACTTCACTTTTGAGGTGATTCGACAACGAAACGAGTCCCACTGATACGTGCCGATACTTTCAAACGTTTTCCCTAAAGTAATCTGCTCGAAGAGAAATTGGAAAAACACGTCAATTTTTAAAAGGCAAAATTTTCAAGAAATGCTCTACCGGGTCTCGTAAACCAGAAATTAAAAAACAAACAAAATTATTAACCTTTTGCGTTGATCAAGTTCCACCCATTATCCTCAAAACAACTGTGATAGTGAAAGTAGAATATTCACACAGTAGGTCCCCTACACCTTGCATACACACTACAAACATGATGTCTCATACATTAGGAGATGAGGTGGCTTGTTTCAAAAAAGGTAAACCAATTTTCAATATTTAAAAACAACATTTTGTTCAAAAAAAAGCAATGAGACACAAATTAGAAAATAATGATTCTACCGCAAGTCTAGCAAAAAGCAGCATAAAATCTATCACGGCGTTTTTCCAACAACAATTATTTAACACGGCAAATAATGGGGTTATTAAACCAAATTGCAAATTGTTGCTCGTGTCTCCACACAATTAAAATTTATTTAGTATTAAACTATTTTTTATTTTATTTGAACTATTATACATTATCGTTCGACAATAAAAACCATAGCAGAACAGAAGTTGGAAAATTTTTACTACATTTTGGTATTATTTTGGGTTGCACTGCTACTGGCAAAAATTTGAGTTTCTTAATGTAGGTCGTTATTATCATTCGTTGTGCGGTCAAAAAAAAAGCAATTTTCAATTTGCCCTACATGTGCGTTACAGACAAATAGACAGATAAAGGCCGTCGTAGGATAAGTATGAATTTGTCTGAAATTTTTCCCCATTCTAAGAGAAAATATTCCATCGTAGAACTCGAATATTCCGTGATCGAGTTACAAAACAGGTAATATTAATTTGTTTGAATTTTCCGATGGAAGCTTAAAGTTGTTCGGTTAATATAGAAAAAAATGTTATTTGTTAAATTTCTGTCAATATTTGCATAGTTCTTTGTAATATTCGTTCATCAAAATAGTTTAACAGCAATTTATCCTACCTGAATTTAAATCTTTGATTCGGCATAATTATTATTATTATTATTGTATAATAATACACTATATATTAATTATATAATAAATTTTTTGTGAAAATTTATTTTGTATTAAGGCAGACTATTGTTTCGTCTCAATTAAATTAATTTTTTAGAAAGAAATTATTCATTTCGTCGTAATTCAAATTATATCCAATTAAAGTACAATAAAAACTCGTTCATTGAAGGATTAAACCATTATGATAAATTTTTTACATCTTGCAAAAAATAATCTTGCGAATTTTATTTATAGTTGAAACATCAATCGGCAGCTGAGCTACTTCTTTTTTAATTTTATCTTCTATTGATCACTTGACACTAAGAACACTTAGTGTAAGGGGTCATCCTCATCCTGTTTTCAAAACCTTTTTAAAATAATAATAATTAGAAAAAACACACAGCTCAAACTAAGAAATATAAATTATAAATAATTTCATCAGCTATAGCTTTTGCCTAAATAATCTTTTTATATTTGCTAATAATTTTGAAATAACCCAACATCCGGAACGGATAGGCACCTGAAGAAGAATAATTTTGAGTAATTTAAGAAAACGTTTTGTTTCGTAAAGCAGAAACTTGAAACGTAAAGCTGAACAATTTTAAAATAAGAAAAATTTTAAAAAAAATGGAAATTATAAGGGTGAGCTTTGGCTGTGTTTCACTAGAAAATACTCATTTCAAAAACGGCTGGACGAATCGACTTAAAATTTTAGGAGAATATATTATAAAACAGCATAGGGAACTCAATAAGCTATTTCGTATATTTAATTTAATTTTTATAGAAAAAACTAAAGCAGTTGCCGAAAGAATATCAAAAAAATGAAACAAGAAGCAGCTGATTACAACACAAATTTAAAATTATTTTTCGATTAATTTTGATCGCTGTGCTGGATTTTTTCTGTAAAATCCTAGACTAAAGTTGTGGCCCGTTAAATTTACTATCCGGAAATGCCGATCAATATTATTTTTATAAAGCGTTTTGTTAAAAAGATAGTTTTCGTAATAGCCCCAGGGGTTTTGGTTTTATTCTGACACAGTTGTTGATGCAAATTTCGAGGATGTGGAAACGAGCTGACGTGTACCACCGAAAAGTAGTTGAGCAATCGATTTGAAAAGTTTGCATAATGAACAAATCAATCGGCATTGGATTATTAATGACGTATCACTCATCTTTAATATAATATCTATGCGAATAAAATGCAATTGTATAGAAATCTAAGGTAGCCTACAGATGTAGGTCAAGGTAATTAACATTATCAATATTATTTTGCATAATAAACATTCAATAATTCAGTTTAAATTTAATCAACATCCTGAATAAAGCGAATAGCGCTTTTGTTGCTTTAAATCGATTGAGAGAAATTTAATCCACTCTATAATTAAGTTCCTTCAAACTAAAAAGCCGATGTAATTTAAATTAAGAAAAGTTAATTTCGCCCATGCTGGGACCTTAAAATTAAGCAAGTTCGGGGTTCGGTCTCATTTTTTTAAAATTTTAATAATTAAACAAAAAATGCCACAAAACAACAACGGCTGATTCATTCGTTAGTGGCGAATAGTTAGCATTTTCTTCAATTTATTGACAACAACGGCAATCACTTATTTAATTAGATCTATTCTGATCAACATTCTCCAATTGAAATTAATTGCTAAAGCGGTTGCTTAATAAAAGACATTAACATCAAAAGATTATTTTATTCAAGGGTGAAATAATAAGGCGAATCCGGTTCGGGAATCAAATAATATTCAAATTTTAAGTTTTTGAATCGAAGAAAAAAAATTTAAACGCTTCCGTTGGTTTGTGTGTTTTTCACCTCAGAAGACCTAACGGGAAGTTATCCTACTTACTATAAATAATATAAATAATTATTTTCTTCTATTAAAACTGCAATATTTTCAAAAAATTATTGCACTCAAATTAAGGCGCTTCTAGTTTATAATGCTCACGATCAATTATCTAATTAAATAAACAAACACGTGCATAATATAAAATTGGTAATTACCAAGTTATTCTCAAGTGATACTTAGGTAGTACTGCAATAGTTAATATAAAATATGGAATTAGAATTGCTGTTTTGCGTCACCAACAACTCGTTTTTGAATTAAAACTTAAAACAATAAAATTACGGTGAGGTAATTTACCGACCGATAAATATTCCAAATAACATCAAATATGCAAAATTGGGAATCGCAACTATAAAATTAGAAAGCTTTTCCGACTTTGCAAGGTGATCTTCTGGATAACCAAATTAAAGGTCAACTTTGATATTGTGTTCTAAAAATTAAAAGGAACTCTTTGAAATGAGAAACAAACCAAATATCAAATTTCTATTTGAGCAAAAAATGTTTCGGTCAGCCGTAGCCGATGGCTATCGGGAAAAAAAAAACATCGAATTTTGTTAGTCGCATGGCGGCACGAAAGGTACGTCCTACCTGTTAATTATGAAAACACGACAGCATGAATTATTATAACAAAAAACAATGCAATTTTGATGAGTCAATGGCAGTGTTGTCCCCCCCGGGTCAGAAAATTAAAATTTTTTCAAACAAATTCTTGCAGTGCAATAACAACATCTCGAGGTGGAAATGACATTGCAGGTTGACAATAACTGCGTTGGTCCAGAAATTCACAGCACAACGTTTAGTAAAAATTTCGTCTTGCAGGAGGTTTTAGTGAAACTTTCAGATTTTATTCACATACTCGTCTAATCCTTGCAAAGTCTTTCTGTGCTGTCTAGAATTGTCGTTCAAGTTGTTCTCCAAATACCAAACATTCGTTAGACGAGCGAACTCCGTACAGCACGAGTACCTACAAGTCGCTCGGCGAAGGTTCGGCAAAGATGCAGCATAAAAAATTAAAACAGAAACATTTTACCATAAATTATTTTTTTTCAATATTACTTGTCTACATAATATATTATACAATACAGGTAAACGTCGTTTTACGCCGGTTCGTTTTACGCCGATTCACAATTACGCCGGTTGGTGCCAGCGTGGGATTCCCCGGTTCGCTCGACACCAGACGATAGTGTAACAAACCGCAGAATTCCAAAAAGTATGGAATAACTTTATAAATTAATTGCAGCTGGTCGAATATTTATTTAAATCATTTCCTAAATGTTGTTACGAGTATCGATGTTATAATTTTGTTTAAAATAAATTTCCAAGAGATCGCACTTGATTGCTAAAAATCGACGATAAGTGGCATTCTCAATAAGTTTCCCATCTACTTATCTTAAGGATTTCAAGCGCCCTTAAAAATAGTTACGTAATCAGGTCACGACCTGACGTTTCTCACATTTCGTGGGAACCTCAAAAAAAGGGTACTTGAAGATGAGAAGTTCCATTTTCAAGGAAGGAATAACAGGCAGTCGCATTTTGGCAGCCAGCGGGTCGCTTCCTGCAGTTGAGCTTGCTCAGGCCGTCCGCCTAAGCCATAGCTATTCGGTCAAGACGGCATTCATGCATATCATTTTTTGTCTTTTCTTAATGTAAAATTGTTCGCGACGTTTTATTTTTTTTTATAATTCATTTAATATTTTTCTAACTTACTCTAGTGTGCGCCATTTTACTCGACAAAAGACCTGCCAGCGAAACAAAAGGGTAAGTTTAAATTCAATTTCTAACTATTACGTACCTCGAAACTCGGTAACAACAAAGCTACCAGTTGCATTTAAATTTTGTATTGTTATTTAATTTCGTATCACCATTTAATTTTGTATGCCAGTTTATTTTTGTAATTTTGTTTTAAGCATTAGCTATCAATAAATGAAAATTGTCATATCAATTCGTTTTGTTATCAATTCCCCAAAGTTGGCCACAAGAAGTGAAATTTAGTGAAAGTAAGAAATCGTTTGATTCCCACGTCCTCCAAAACCCTGATTTTCTTCCTCTCGAGGAGTGGTGGCATACACGCTACTCAACAACCCCGTACTACGATGGTGTTAACAACGGAAGTAAGTTGTTAAGCGAAAACCCCTTGCTACAATGGTGGCAGCGGACTGACTCAACTCAAACCCCCCTTGCTACAATAGTAGGCGCCGCGATTCCAATAGCAAACACACTTTTACACGTTTTTTTATTCTATTACCGTGTACGCGAGCAGCTTATTGTGTGTAAAATTGTTTCCGAGTTAGTTTTTGTTTTGTTTAAAAAAAAAATAAAACGGTATGATTATATTTTTTATTTTATTATTATTAAAATTAAAAGAATATTCAAATATTTGTAGTTTGATTATGGGCAAAAATAGTGATTCAGACCCCAAACATTGTGCGAAAAAAAAAATTACGACAAAAATGGACGTAATTAAAGGCATTGAAGACGGCCAAACTCGACCTTTGGTCTGCAGAGCTCGAAATTTACCCCCGTCCACTGTGACAACAATCATGAAAAGCGCTGAGAAAATAAAACATTCCGCTCAACAAACAACGGCTGTAAGTGTAAAGCACGTAACTTACAGTCGGAGCAAAATATTGATAATTTATTTTGAATATAGTATTGGATATAATGTATTAAATTAACATGTTAGACTCTTTGAAATGAGAAACAAACCAAATATCAAATTTCTATTTGAGCAAAAAATGTTTCGGTCAGCCGTAGCCGATGGCTATCAGGAAAAAAAAACATCGAATTTTGTTAGTCGCATGGCGGCACGAAAGGTACGTCCTACCTGTTAATCACGAAAACACGACAGCATGAATTATTATAACAAAAAACAATGCAATTTTGATGAGTCAATGGCAGTGTTGTCCCCCCCGGGTCAGAAAATTAAAATTTTTTCAAACAAATTCTTGCAGTGCAATAACAACATCTCGAGGTGGAAATGACATTGCAGGTTGACAATAACTGCGTTGGTCTAGAAATTCACAGCACAACGTTTAGTAAACATTTCGTCTTGCAGGAGGTTTTAGTGAGACTTCCAGATTTTATTCACATACTCGTCTGATCCTTGCAAAGTCTTTCTGTGCTGTCTAGAATTGTCGTTCAAGTTGTTCTCCAAATACCAAACATTCGTTAGACGAGCGAACTCCATACAGCACGAGTACCTACAAGTCGCTCGGCGAATGTTCGGCAAAGATGCAGCATAAAAAATTAAAACAGAAACATTTTACCATAAATTATTTTTTTTCAATATTACTTGTCTACATAATATATTATACAATACCTACAAAGCAGCACATACCACAAGTATTTATCAACCTTGCGTTTCTACACGCAGGTACAGCAACATTGAACTGTTTTTGCTGAACTTTTTAATTTAAAGTGCAATTTTTCATCCCACAAGGTGAAGTATCTATTGATGACCTCACATTAAGTAACAACAATCAATTTATTGTTTGTTTAAAGTCTTTTATTTATTACCTTGAATATAATTTTCTTTCTTGTTCTTCATATTATGTACTCAATCGTTCATAAGCAGGTCTAAACTCAAACCTTACCCACCGTAGGCTGTTAACCTTTGCACTCAGAAAATGATTTCATTAAATCATTCAATTACGTAACACGGTTTTTCACAAATTCCAACAAGAAACGGAAGGACTTGGACGAGAACATTATTCGGATCGAAAACAATTTTTTACCAAGTTACTACAGTGGACCCTCGGTATATCGAACCTCAAAGAGAATTATCGAGGTGGTTTCTGGCTATCGAGGTTGTAATATAAACAATATTCGTTTAAAGAACGAACCAAGTTTCATCTAACAAACGACTTCGATATAATATAGAGGTTTTCCAATATATACGGTAAAAATTCGATATATTAAGGTCTCCCTAAACAGTTCTTCGATATGTAGAGGTAAAAATAACATGGGAGTGTGAGATAGGTTCAAGGGAATGGAAAAACTTCGATTTGTCAAGGAATTCGATTAACCGAGGTTCCACTGTACGTCCATTCGTAATGGAGAGAGAGAATTAAGAGATTCTATTAATTAATAGAGAGAGAGAGTTAATGAAAAAGAATTAAAAATTACAGTTTCCTTAAAAAACATTGCAATGCGAGATTCAAAAAACGAAGCTTTGTATCCCAGATATTCCACCATTGCGTTGAGAGAGTTGGCTGTATGCAGCGACTACCCCCTGTATTTTTACCTTCTAAATGTTTAATTTTCTAATTAAAAAACGGCAGAAATAAAATTTATGCTACATTTTCCCGAGTTTAATATCCTCAACTCTTGCTTACAATATGTAAGTTTGTACTACTATGTAAATGCAATGTGGTCTGCTTGGCTATTAATTTCTTTAAACTCTTGTGATAATTATTACTATATACGATCTTTTGTAATCCACAAATAATTTCAATTTATATTGATGACACGTATGAACGAACAAACAAGATTATAATAAAAGACAAGACACGTTTTATGTTTCTATATCTACAATGTTGGAGACGCCTACAGCACGACCACGTACTATTTGCTTCTCTAGTTCTGCGAAGGCATTAATGTGCAAATTTTATATCGCACAAGAACCCCCTGACGACATAGCCCACAGATAAATATCAAATTAGAAAATCGATTTTAAAGCTAAGTTACATACACGTTCCACTATTGGATTGCAGTTAGACCAATTACAGTAATAATTGTAGATTGTGACGTTAGGTGGTGAGCATACGTTCATTAGTAGTTTACGCAATGAGTGGGAAAAGGAACAGTTTACCGAACGAGTACTGTTAAAAGAAGTTTGGAAAACCCAAGCGTCGACTTATCTATTAATAGAAACATGCCGGTAAAAGATGTATTCTTTACTGCCAATAGCTAGAAGCTTAAGAAACGTTTTATGGCACAATCAATTGACAATAACGTCGGAATCTATAAAACCACCCTTCGATCAATAAAAACTACGCAATAGAAACAAGTGCAAAGGTAATTAGAACAACCGAGGTGAAAGTGAGATAATGTGCCTAGTGCAGGATATTGTAAGATGACGCAGACAGCGATAAGAGTGAAATGTCTGTACCCACAAGATAAACGAGATCGGTTTAGCCCGCATAGCGAGGGATGAAAAAATAAATGGTCCGAGACGATTTTCGATTAAGATAATAGTAAGAAAGTTGACAATCGACATTGCAGAAAAATCCAACTTGGAAAAAACCGGAGGATGAAATTTTAATGTATAATTTATTCATTGTTTCATTAAAAAAACAAAACTGGTAAAACCTTGATGAATAATTAATTAAAGTTAAAACAAAAATTTTGAAAGGCAAGTGATTATCTCGTGGTTTGGATTCCACGTTCAGCTACCGAACTGAGAAATAGTTACGTGATATCATCGGTCACACCATTGTGGTTTCATTTTATTATTAACTAAAATATTAATTCGGTAAAACAACTAACTGCATTATGTAATTTTTAAAGCATTGACAAAAACTTATAAATATTTTAAGTTAATTTATTATATAAATAGAAACCGGCAATGGACAAACTGTAAAAATCAGGAAGTGAAAATTGAGAAAGTAAAACGAACTGTTTTGTGCAAATTAGTTTTTAAATTTTTTTAAACAGTTAGCATGTTTTTATTATTATTCCGTCAGGATTACAAAAAGATAAATTAAAGAATTAAACCTCACAATGTCGTCGTTATGCAAAGGTATTACGCATAAGTGCATTTCACTGTCGTTCCTAGCTTTACAAATAAAATGAATTTGTCTAATTGGCAAAAATTGCGGAAACAGTTTGAAAACGTTCAAGGAAGAATAACCTTTTATTTTATCATATTATCTGAGAGATATGTGCTCCGATTACCATGGTTATCAACATAAGCCAGGTCCTCAGAGCTGGATCTCTATTACCTCAGAACAGGGGGTCATCCAACTTTTTTATTTATGGTGACCAGAATTTTTGTGCTTACTGCTTTACAATTTTTATAATAACAAAAAATTATTATTGTTCACATTGTTTCTTGTGATATGAAGTAATAAAAATAATATTTTCTAGATAAAAAATTTCCTCAGTGACTCACCCCGGGATCTCTGTTTCCCGTTTAGCTAGAAATGCATATTATCCTCCAAACATCTATCGACAGTTCTAATAACACAGAAAAATTTAAAGCAGCCCCCAATATGGTAATGGCCGCTTAGCTACATAAAATTTTCTCTCTTCGAGAGTCCTTCAGAAGATATAATAAGATACTCGTCAGCCTGTATCCATGGAATGGATGGATATGAAAAGTGCGACCAAAAGTCAGGAAAATAATATATCAAACTAAAACATGTACTCCCTAACATTGGAAGATCAATATAATATAATATAATCTACCACAAGTAATATCTAGACACTCAAATCTGATCGGCGACACGGTTGCCAACACGGTGACCTCTCAAGGTTAATGTGTTGGCAAAATTTTTAACGACCTTCCCTATCAGAAGATAATTCAAGCAGTGGTGTTCGAACAAAGTAGATTGTTCTCGAGTCGAGGCAAGCGGCAGGTACCTGAAAGCTGTCATATCTCGAACAACGCGTCGAATTTTATTTTCTGATATGGAACCTCGTAAAATTGTTCGCCAACAGAACGACCTATGGAAGGTTAATTGGTTCGCGATGAAGTTTGCTCGTCTAGATACCCTTACAGAGGGAAAGAAATGCGTTTTTAAAGAAAGATTCTTTCTGATAAGGAACCTCGTAAAATTGTTCGCCAACAGAACGACCTATGGAAGGTTAATTGGTTCGCGATGAAGTTTGCTCGTCTAGATACCCTTACAGAGGGAAAGAAATGTTTTTTTTAAGAAAGATTCTTTTACTTACTGCAATAATTTATCTTCCATTGACTTGAAATTAAATTCAAATTGGGTGGCTGTTGCCCGAATGTAAGATTATAAGAAAAAGAAACGAAAGCGCAATTCAAGCTGCAGAAGTGCAATTCGCGAGATTTACGAAGGGTTACACCAAAACATATCGACTTGGATGAGAGAGAATGAATGATACCCAATATCATCAATCCCCCTCCTTTCAACTAGACATAATTAATGCACAATTGGAATTAAACCTCAACGTCAAAGGTTTTTGGTGTAGTGCGTAGGGAGTTCCGTTGACTTCGGTGGCTAAGTTAACTTCTTGTTCAACTACCTTTCATCCAATTTCAATATTAAATAGATTATTTTTAGCTTAAGGGTATTCCATGCCGCTCTGCACAAGCCCAAGGCAACTGTTTTTCTAATTATTAGCTCCACTGCGAGCTTGTAAAATATGTAAAGGCATAATTTAAATTCCCACTTGTTGCCGTCTGCTGAATATTTTTAAACAATGAAAGATTATCCCGCCCCGACGGTCTGCCCCCACCCCCGTTCCTGAAAATCGGAGGACAGAGGATTATATTATTTTTACAAATTACGTCAAATTCGAGTTCAAAGTGATCATAACTCAGATGGAGTTTATGGAATGCCCCCAGTTCAGTACCGTACTCCAAGCTGTACTATGATTTCCAGATTAACAATAGTTTAATAATTTTTTATCCACCCTGTACATGTTCAATTTTCAAGTTTCGCAATCAATTTAAAATAACGCTATGTTCAACTTTTTGTATTAATAGCTACTTTTGACTAAATTTAAATTACTTTTTCATAATGAGCATAAATTTAAGTTAAATTATCGTTAGAAAACTTATGCAAGTTATCTTCGTTTTGAAAGAACGCAGTTTGGCAGAAAAGAAATCAAGTCGCCACTATGCTGAGAATCCAGCTGCTGTTTTGTTTCGAGATTTTATCCTACATCCGATAGTGATTTGTTTGAGCCAATCCGGTGCTTTTGTTTAAATTTTCCGCTTGATTTAAATTGATTTTTGCATCATCTCGAACTCCGGCTACATTCTGAGAATTCAGTAGTTATACTTTGATCTCGTACTCAGCGTTATGTAAATTGACACGTTATTTTGACGATTCCGATGTATGATTAAAACCAATCATTATTACGCTATCGATTAGTGACGTTTACATTTCGGAAATAACTCGCAATTGTGTCTTGTCCTTTTTAAAGACCTTGTATTTGGTAAATTATCCAACTTACAGCCGTATTCATACACAAGAATTAGTCCTTACTAATGCTTAAACGTCGGATTTGGATTATGTATTTAGTGTAAACAAAGTGTTTTATTTTACCAAGACAGGGCCGGATTCACAATTCTATTTTCTACTTAATGATAATTTTTAAATCTGTGATGTAGTTTGATATTTTAATGGCATCTAGATGGAGCCGTGAATTTGGACGGGCGACCATTAGAAAGGTTCCATTTTGGATATTCTTATTGTAAAGTATAGGTATAATCGTCAGTCATTATGCAATTTTTATTCGAAGAGCATTTCATTTTGCCAATAAAACGAAGATTCAATGGTTTTTCTCATTCGGCTGCTTTTTCATCTTCATATAAGATATCCCTATATACTCTAAGCTCTGGAATGCAAGTCTTCAACTTGCCAGCAAAACAAATACAGGGATACCACACAAATGGAAAAAAAGTTTGTCAATCCGGAAAAAACGCTAGACGCCAAAACAGGCTTTAGCCTAATTCAGTCGGTAAGGCAGGCAAAATCTGTATTTTCTCACCATTAGTAAATCCGTATTGTATACCCACATAAAAGATTTTTCTTTGTGACCTCGTTAACAAAAATCTCGGTGCCGCATAGCCAGGGGGAAGGCACTCACGATTTATGCAAGCCCACTGCTTTGACTGTTCCTTGGTTTCTAGTATGTTGTGATGGATCCATGTTTCGTCCACGTCCAAAAACTCGTTCGAATTGCGGTTGAACATCGCCAAACACTCCTTTGAAGTGATCACACGATTGCGCTTAAGGTCGAGTGTAAGTCCTTGGTTTCGGTGATGGTTTTTTACGCAAAAAATAATGCTTAATGCGCACACGAAATTCATTTTTTTCTATTTTCGTCCAAATTCACGAGATTGTCTACTTTCAATGGCTGTCAAACACAAACTAAATGACGCAGTTTACTCAAAATTTGACAGTAGTCCATTGACGGATGGTAGTCCACAGGAGCAGTGTTGAATATGAAGTTACAACGCGGGATATTCAAAAAGTCACTGACTTATCAAACCGCCCTCGCAATAAGATTAGATACAGAAAAAGGAAAGAAATGCTTGCTGTTTCAACATGACTGGGTTTATTAAAACCCATGACGTCCGACAATGTTTTCATAAATAAATTTGAATTGCAAATAAACGTAAACACAGCTGTTTTGTTCATTGTTAAGTGATAGAAAATCTGCATAATATCGCTAGTGCTTTAACTTAATGCAGCATAATATGATAAGTACATTCACTCTACAATGCTACGACACTTGTCCAGTCTGAGCTCCTTTTTAAATTTTGAAAATGCAGCAACTTTTCTAGATATTAAAAATAAAAGCTATGCCTGATAAAAGACTGAATTATTTCTTTATATTTTATTATTGTATTGTCCATAGAAATTAGCCCACCAATTGCTCTGTCCGGCACTGCCAAACAGTCGCCCACTAACCTGTGACGTCAGATCACTGCTTGGCGCTCGTTTAAAGAGAATGAAAGCCATTTTTAAATGATTCGTATACATTTATTGGTAGATTACAATGTGTATAATTCATTTTAGAAACATACCTACAGGTGTTTTCTGACCAATTATTATTTTGTAGCTGCTTAATTATTACTATTAAGTGCACGCCGAACACAGATAGGACAGAAGTGCGTCAGGAGAACCCAGATAAGACAGACAAAGTCGTGCCAAGGTGGCCCATACCGGTTAATAAACGGTTGGATAAACGCTTGGAATTTTGTTTTATGGTACCGAAAAAATAACAAATGCCAAAATAACATCGTCTGACAATGACAGGACAGTGGCGGAACAGAATTAATTAATATATTTGTTACCACGGTGATGTTGACAAACCTTGGCAATCTGGTGATTTAATATTTTGCAATTATGTATTATGAAGTTTTATTCTTATAAAAAAACCACTTTCTCAACACAATTTCCGAGTTTTCGGGGACTTTCTCTGCCTAATACTTAGCCCTTAACTAGATTATCTACAATCTGCGGAGACGAAGGACGAATTTTTTTAATTGATTCGTGGTTTCTCAAAAAATCTAAATTGCTGAATGTTATAAACAATTACACATTGGTAAGTGGCACATTCCGTGATAAAATAAATTGTAAACTTTTTTACTGTAACTTGAAATTTACATTAAAATCTCATTAAAATACAGCAAAACGATAAGACAGAAAAATCATATTTAAAAACAGTTATTAAAATTACGACATATAATTTTTATAACAACTTGTACCGTCAAAACAAAACATAATTTAGAAAAAAATGTCATGTACATAATATAGAAGTGACCCAAAAACGCAAATATACAGGGTCATACTTTCAGCTTAGAGTTTTGTCACCACAAAGTGTTCTTGTCTACCGTGGAGGACCAAGCGAAGAACTTCGATCAGAACGTGAAAAATGCATTTAACGAACGCCAGTAATTATTATGGCCCCTCAATTCGCAGAGGTCATCTTCAGACTATCAACAAATCATATAGTTGTTAAAAAAAGAATCAAAAAATAATTAGAATAATTTTGTCACTTTATGTAAATTACCGGAACGTTTCGTAATTATTAAAATAAAAAATTTATTATTAACAAATTAGAAATTTTGCATCCATTGCGAAACGATAATGGGAAACTTTTTTAAAAGAAGTTACACAGCTGGTTATTAAAATTCCAGTTTGTTAAATTATTTAATGTACATTTTTCCGTGTTCTTCTTGATCCGGTAACTTGGATTTGATGGTCCAAGTCGTGCTGGTCTGCACGCTGATTGTTCTGCAATTCCTGCAACTTTTGTTTATCATGCTTTCCGATAGCAGCATTCCTCTTCGATTTGCATATTTCACAGTGATCATGTCACTTGCACACCCAGAACGTCCGAATACGGGTAGGTAGGTCCGACCCTGGGCTAATTACAAAACAACATTGTTATGACTTGGCAAGACTTATCAAGATTTAATTGGAAATTTGTGCATTTTGATGAATTAAATTGGCTGAGAGTCGTTGGGTGGATGTAACGTAAACAATTAAAAATAAAAATAACAATCGAAATTATTATTAATAATTAGAGTTGGTTAAAAGTCAGCAGCTTTTCCAAAAGTAGGAATTTTTAGTCTTTGAGAAAAAATTTTCTGGGAGAGGGCTGAAAGAGAAACTTGCAACAATCGGTAAAATCTTGGAAACATTCAAGACTTCAAAACAAAAACGATTTGAAAAGAAAAAATCTTTTCGAGGGAATCCCCTTCTTGGCGCATAGGTATTCTAGTCTGGCTACGCCCATGGTCGTGTTTCGCGACAAAAACATAAAAAAGTATTCGGTTGACTGATTACAACAAAAACAATTCAAATATTGCATACAAGAATAGAAATTATTGGAATTAAATAAACAAATAAACAGAGACCTTGTGAAAATATTTTGATTTGTATGTAAATAATGTGAAATATTTCAAATTTTCAAGAAGTTTATGTTTCCCAAATTAAAATAGGTAAGGTAGTCGCAAAATAATATTTGATATATTTCGAATCGATTGCTTTCTCAGCTTCCTAAAATCTCATCAAAAACCTGTCATATTCTATAAGGATTACTTCTGGCCGAGGAGTAGACCGAGTATTTTATATATTTATCTTCTCGAAGAGTAAAAAAAAACGTTTTCGAAAACAGCGAGAGCCTCTTTCGTTATGGGTAAATAGATTTACTTGTTTTAAAAATATTTTGATAGATCGAGAATTCTAATCAGTCAGTTGGAGGTCGAGTTCATCCACTAACACCTTTTATACTGAATGCTGCAGCATTTGATTTATTATAATACGAAATTAACTAATTAACTACGAAACCGTTCAAGAAAAAATACAAAATGATTTAAAAATAAAGGTTATACCAATTTCTGATTTGTAAAACGCTGGTAGCATCAGTATGAATCATTTGTGCTCCCGTAAAAGTAAAAACTTAAGAATTCTTTTCTAACAGAGCAATAGAAGACCCTGTTGATGACTAGAATTTTCTTCCCTTGCTTTCCCATATTCTAGGGAGAAGCTACCTTTCTTACGACTATCTCCGTGGTTCGGAAGATGCGTAACTCCGTCGGTCCCTCTGGATTGATAATTCCCATCAATCATCAACAGTAATACAGGTCCTATGTCCAAAATATGAAGAGGAAGGTTCAGAAAGAAGCTCGACCCTGACATTCGCCATGCTTCCTGTAATTCAAAACATCGGCACATTTGGTCTCCATCCAGGCGATTCCTCTGAAAATTATATTGGTACGAGTTTCCCAACTTCTTTAGCAATAACACATTTTTTTCTAATCTTTGATTTATGGAATCCTGCGTGCAGACATAAGTAATACGATTTTCTTTCTCCAAGGTTATTGAAACTTTTTACGCTCAATTTAGTAAGTGTTACTTGAACGTGTTTTTTCTTTGCATAGAAAAAAAGTGGGGAAATCCGCAATCGAATTAGCAGGTAGCCGAAAATAAGTCTTACTATTAGAGCGTAATAAGTTGGAAATTTTAATAATATTGCTTAGTTTTGTATGTAAACACTGAATTTTGCAGAACTAAAACGACCAATTATACCAAATTAATAATTAAAAGCGTTAAAATAAAAGAAAGTTAAAATTTGTGATTTGCCTGATAGAAAATTAATTCCATATTAAGAAGAATTAGTGCAAGAATTTACTGCAACGAAAGTTTCATCATAATAATTTATACTCATTTTTTTCTCATTCGGAAGTTCCGTTTTCTCAAAATTGATTTTTCGAATAACCGAATTTGGAGGGAAATCGCCTACGTAAGGTTTTTAAGTAAAATGAAGAAATTTGAAATGGGGATTTTTTTAAAAAAACTTGACCAAATATTAGAAAACTACTTTTAAAATTCCCCTTCTCCAATTAACCGATATGTGCCTAATTAATAATGGGCAAGACATTCTCTGCTGCCACCAGAAATGCCTTGCATAACTTGGTTTGGAAAAACGATTGCAGTTGCAGCCAATGGAGAAGAATGAAAAAAAAATAGAAGAACAATTAATTTCACCTTACGAAATATTAAACTGCACCTGTTGCCATTTATAAATAAACGAGTAATAAACTTTCGTAAGAGACACAAATGCATTTTACCTGCTTTTGTTGAGCAACACTGGTGAGGGGATCTTAAAAATCCTCAACTACAAAAATCGTAATAAATCACCATTGTGTTTTTCAATTGCACCACCATTATCCTTTTTTAATTCAATTCGCACTGGTAAATAAACATAAATCACATTAAAGCGACAACGTGGACAATGAACACGTACAATCTCCGCCTCTGCTAACAAATTACTGTTTGTATCTGCCTTGGCTGTCCGTGCTACCACCACGCGCTGCGCGTCACTTTTTCCTTCGTGTGCGCACTATATTAAACGAATATGCCAAAGCATGCATAATAATCGATAAAAGTATACTCAAGACGCAACCCAAATAACCTACACCGAAAGGTGAAAGCGTCATCTGTATGTCAAAATATAAAGTAAACGTATTCGGTTTACGAAGACATAATTGCAGACACGATGTCTTCAATTGAAATGAAGCACCAATAAGAGTACAGCATGTTTTCAATTGTGATTTCGTTTATTTTCATATATTTCTTAGGTTAATATCACATTGAGGTTAGTCAATTTTTTGGCAATTGTTTTTATCATATAAATCGAAAAGCCAAGAATAAGAGTTTGTCAATCTTGTGGAAAAGAACTAATTTTACTCCTAATAATTTCCGACAACTTAGGATTTACTATTTTGAATTAACAATTTTTCCTTGCTATCATCGGGGTATCAATAAAATCAATAAATTTTAATACAAAACTTTCAATTTTGCTTTTCCCAATTCGCTGACATTATTTAAATTTTTCCAAATACAATGACACAACTTGGTGCGATCGTTGGTTAAGTTATACAGCGGAAGTCCCCCAAATACAGAGATTTAGCAAAAACATTGAAAACAAACGGTGTCGTCTTGAATTGAGGTCTATAATCAATAACACTATTACATATTATCTGAATTTCACTATTCCGTTTGAGCCTAGCACTTCTAGGCTATATTTACAAAAATTGTAAAAAAAATTAGTGAAAATTAACATTTTCAAATTGAATGTGCATGCAGTTCTCTGACTAACAGTAACGAATTTTCAAAAATGTCGAGTTGAACTCACCGACGCTGGTTATTTACGATTCGTATCTAAAAGCTACTCAATTGCAGGCTCCTATTTGCAGCTACTCCAATTCATGGCGAGAGTATGGAGCAGAACCCTAGTAAACTGAAATATAAAATTATCGGTGGGCTTTAGATTTTCATAAATCATCTTAAAAACGGCTTGACGGATTTACTTAAAATTTTGGGAAAAGCATAAGGAACACAATAAGCTATTTTGTATTTTATGATGGAATATCATTTTCACAAACTTGTGTCTAAAAACTAGATATTTCGACATAAAATGCATCTTGATTAAAATATGTACAAAAATATAAAATAACTAATTAAGTTCCATAAATGTTATTTTATACGATATTCTCCCAAAATATTGAGTATTTTTTAGTGAAACACTAAAAACCCGAATTTTTAAAAAAACAAACTTATGTAACTATTAAAAATTGTTTACTAAATTTAAACAATACCTTTTTTTAGGGTAGAAAATGTAACAATTATTTTATTAGTTTTTTAATGCACCTAAAAACTAATTTATTTTGATAAACAATAGATATTGTTTTTGCTTCATAATTTGTGTAATGATAAAATATTTTGAATTAAAAAAGATTTAAAAAATATGATAAAACATAGCTTACATAATATGCATGACGTACGTAAATGTGAAAAAAAAAGATCAGAAGTAGCTACCTGGCAAAAGTAATATGCGTTTGGTTTCGTTTTCAATCATCAATTTTCTCGAGTTTTGGTCCCCAGAAATACTGTATCAGTCATTGCCTCTGCCGTCTATTGCTCTTACCTTAGAGGATAATACATTATATTTAAAGATGAAACCACGCTAACAAATATACAGGCTAGATACATAACTATAAATTCTACGTAATAAGGCTTACAGCTTAAGGTGAAATCCGAATCGGGGCACAATTAATTTGGAAGTAGCCAAGATTGAAAATAATTTGCTGTTCAACTCCTTTGCATCTACGGCAAATACCATATAGATATAAATAATGCAGAATCCTAGTAAATTAATAATAAGAGTAATTGTTGGGTTTGTGTGAAATTTTTGATAGCATTTTGGATCGAACATGGGAAAAATGAAAAGTTTAACTTGTAATACATTATATTGAAACTTTCTTTACATAGAACTATTTACAACTGTACATTAGTAAATATTTTTTAAAGTTTTGTTAGGCACTGGAGTTGTAAACTATGAAGACTACCTACTTACTTATTGGGGAAGAATTATTATTAAAGGAGTGACTAGTTATGACTTAAAAAATGTAAAAATAAGACAATAATTACAATTATTATACAATAATAGAATAAATAATTTTTCGGTATTTTTAAGTGATTTCGCTTAAAAAAAACCTTCATTATATAAATAAGTTACAAAATTGGACATAATTAATAAAAATTCAATACTAAAATGAATACATCATACTTCATACCTGAAGAAAAAATAATAATTTACCTCAAATATACCCCACCGCTTCATTTTACTGTAAATAAGTACATAAACAAAACTTTATCTTTAAACCAATCGAGGAGATGTGAAATTATTTTAACAAGTGTCTCCAATTTTATTTAACATAAACAATGTTTTCATAATCAACAATAATTTTGGTACATAAACATAATTATTAAGAGAACCTTGCAGTCTTGTTAAAACAAATTTTTAAAATTAAATTTGACGGATTTAACACGCGCAAAAGTTTCATCTTTTTTTTTGTGTGTTCGCTAATACACTGGCTAGTATTTTTGCTACATGTTTAAAATGTAAAAAATAAAACATTATTTGAAAGTGCGATAAAAATATTTTTTCAACATTCATCAGTCTCTCTCAAAATTTATATTTCAAAAATACTTGAAAAAAGAATTCATCTTCTTTTAATTTGAAAAATATGTTACGAGCATAAACTGATATAATACCACAGCCATAAGACTATAAAATGTAACACATCTTTGATTTTATCCACTAATAAAGATCGTCTTACCTAATAAAAACTAACAAACTCTCTCGACCGCTATTGTTCATCCTAGAAATCTATAACAATTATTGTTAAAATCGTGGAAGCAGTTCAAATTTTAATTATTTAATTAGCTAATTATTATTAAAACACTTCATTGCACGAAAAAATTGAGCAAAATTATTAAAACGCCGCTAGCACGTCGACGAATCCCACATTCGGTTGTTGATTTGAATGTGGTTTGGCGGTAATGGCGCTTGCTGTTTGTTACCAACTACAAGAAAATCAAATTTTAACAAAAACACCTTTACTTGTTAAATATACGCATGGATGTTTCAAATTTAGCATACACACAAAAGTTCTACTCTAGTTTTACTTGCAACCTCAAACAAAACTGGTTTGTATTATACAAAAAAAATTTATAATTCATTCACAACATTCGTTTGTTCCTTCAATCATGCTTTCAAGACCCTTCCATTTTGTTTTACTTTAATCGAGTTGTTTATCTTTGAAAACGTAGCTCTTGGAATGCCTGCAAATGAAAATACGTTCATAAGGATGAAAAAATTGACTATCCGTGAAGATAACAACCCTATTTAGAGTCGAAAAAACTAATCAAATTAAAAATAATTTGTTCTAGTGTTGTAAATAAAAATCATTACGATTTCAAAGTTTTATGATAAAAAAATTGTCTGATATTATAAAAATTAATAAACTGCAATCAAATATCAGGATTGATTCTTTAAATTTGTTTGCAGTAGTTGCAAGCATTTAGGCGACTAATTGGATTTCCTGAAAAAGCAGAGGCTGAATTACGTTCTATTAAGTTTTAAAAATTTTCGCTTGCTCTCTCGAGATATATGCACAGAAAACAGCATCCTCTCTTTCTCCAAATAAACCAACTCGTAAACTCTTCCTTAAAAGGTTGCCCATTCACTCAAAATTTGAAACACCTCTCAACTAATATCTAACGCCATCATGCAAATGATTTAAAAACTTCTACCGCTACCTACTCAAGAAAGTTAACTCTAAGCGCGCTTCTAACGTAGCAAAAATCTAGCCATCACCTTTAATAATGTAACAGTAACATTTAAAATAATATAAAATGAATCAACGGTTAAATATGCCATGCATTGAAGGAGTTCGGTTAAATCATGCAATGCTCCCATCAACACGTCGATTCTAAAGAAATAAAATTAAAATAATTAGTAGAGCAAAAATGTTAAAACGAGCACAAACAATAAAGTGTTTCCTTTACTAACCTGTCCTGCTTGTGTACGCCTTAAGGAGACCGCGGTAAACACCGGGAGGTGGAAATTGATGTATGGGACGAAATTCGCTTCTAAATTTGGCATCCAAGTCAATGTGGGGTACGCGTTTGTTATTTATCATGTCACGCATTGATAAATGTCTGGGAGGTGGGGTGGGGCAGTCGAATTTGGGGGTATCTAAACAAACTGAAGATTAAAACCAAAGGGGATACTTTTTGTGCGTTTACTTACCGAAGGCGAAGCTCTAATTGGAAGTTGGGGTTGATGAAATTGCGAATTTGTTCTAGTAGGCGGTGGCGGAGGTGGCGCATGGTTGGGAGGTTGGGGTATCACATTTGGTGGTGGAGGAGGTGCGTGGTTTGGAGGTTTAACAATTTTGTTAGGCGGAGGTGGAGGATTTTGGTGTGGTCTGCCATTTAATGTGGGTCTCGTCTTATGATGCGCTTTATCCAACATTGAAGTCATATTTCGTACTGTACCAAATTTCGTTGGGTACGTGCTATCTTCGGGACTTTGAGGCGAAGGCGATCTGGGTATTCTCATACTATGGGCACGATTTATAATCCTCTTTGCAGGAGGCGCAGGTTTTCCATTTAACACTGGGGGTTTAGGTGCTAAATGTGGTTTTCTACTGGAAGGTCTCAAAGGAAAACAGTTATTGCTTATATCAGACGAATCAAACACAGTCAAATTGGCACTACTGTTTGCTTTTCGATGTAAAGTGCTAGAATTCACTTGTAATGAATTAAAACTTTTTTGGTGTTTGTGGCGATGAAGTGGGACTTGGTATATTTGCAAATGACTTGTGTAAATTATTAACGTTCAAATGTAAACCATTTGAATTACTAATTTTTGAGCGATATGAATGCTTCTCTGAATTTTGAAAATTTTCTATGGTTTGCTGTAAAAAAAATAGAGTCAATAATTTAAACATGCAACAATCTAATCAAATTATATAATATTATCTATCACTGGTGCAACACGTGCAGTATCAAGGGTGATCACGCAGTTAATAATTTATTTTATTTCAAGAATTCAAAATTTACAAACAAAGAAATCCCTTGCGTTTAATTATAAACAGAAATCTGTATAAGCCAGGCACTCTGGCTTTGCTCTTTGTAATCTCGGTTATTTCAACATTCAAAATCAATTCAGTCCAACTAGCAGAGAATGAACTCAATAGAAATCTTATTTAAAAAAATTATGTTTTCATAACAGTTGTTATTCGCATGTTGAGCGTCTCTGGTTTTTAATCTTCGCATTGCCAGTCCGCCCTTGATAATAATAAAAAAAAAAAATATTGACATCGAAATAGCAATTTTGTTCATTATCTTAATCCTGTTTTGATAATGTGCATAGCTGTGTCAGTACTTCAAAGCAATATAGGTATCAATATGATGATAACATAACAATGGTTACAATTATCTTTCTTTATAACTTAATTTGTTTTAAATTAATTGCAATTATTTTTTTTGTGACCATTTCCGAGATATAATCAAAAAATATATTACTTGTTTGTATGACGGAATTAATAATCTGCTTACCTATTGCAATTACAAAAAAAACGTATAGAACATGTTTTATAGGAAATTTTATTATCTACAAATTAGATCCGATTCATTTTTCACATACGAGAAACCGTTTCCGAATTATATGAGATAAACACAGCGTGGGTTGCAATTGACCTAAAAAAATGTTCAATTGCATTACAGTACAAAAATTGTTAGCCAGAGAATTACGAGGCTAATGGATATTTAAATCTTGCAGTTAAGCAGTTGCAGTTTAAAAGTCAATTAGAAAGTAAAATTTCCGCGATTCTACCAACCAAAATTGCTATTGTATTTAAAAAATTTTAAAATGAAATATGCAATTACTCATCAAAACATGAAAATTTGTCCTTCAAAAAATTCACAAACACGCAAAAATACAAAATCACATTAATTTGTTTAAAACAATAATTTTATCGTCAAAATTCACTTTATAACATAAAAAAAACTTACTGCTGAAAATGTGGCAAAATCGACCCCGAGTCCAAAATGCAACAAATTTTACAGTATGCAAACACACCTCCTCTTCAGCAACAACGCAAAACAATTAATGACTTATGAAACCAAATTAGTAATGCAGTGTTTAATAACGTTGATTCAAAGTGTCTCATTTCAGGTTGACTGTTCACTCCTAGGTAAAATATTTTTTTAAATCCATTTAAAAATGAAAAACTCGATCTTTGTGCAGGGAAATAATTTTGGTGAGTCCAATTACCCTTATTCTTTTCAAATTCCTCTTATGTTCTTTAAAATTTGAGAAAGAAGTTATTTTATTTGTTAAAATCAAGTATTGATTGTTTGCAATAATTTATTGGAGTAATTTTTATTTGAACAAATTCGTTTTTTTAATATTTCAATTTTGTAAAATGAAACTTTTGGATCAATAACGTCCAGGAAACATTTTTGATTTACTTTTTACTTCTTCAACCTTTGATTGTTTACAATTGAAACTAGAATGTGTGAAAGTTATTCAAACAATACAAATGTGTTAAGTCAAGATAAAGAAATGATTAATAATTTTGATAAAATATCTATTATAAAGGTTAACCAATGATAAATTGGTGAAATACGTGATAAAATTTATAAAAATAACTTTTTGAAATAGGAAGAATGAAAACCATATAGGAAAAATTGTTCTCTTTAAAAATTACAGGATATTTTCTTCCAATAGAAGTCTCTTCTATCGTGATTGGATTCAAATAAAACTCGGAGATTCCAACCATTAAACTAAAGAAACAGAACGACTTCTGCCGGGGGCATGGAATTCAACGAGAGGGTTAGATTCAAATAAAACTAGGAATTTTCAACTCATGAAGGAGAACAAAGCTGGGAAGAAAACAAAAAAAACGGGTATCCTTAAGAGGATAAAAATTAAATTTGATTCTCATGCCTAGCTGAGATTCAAATAGACACTATTTCAGCCTGCACCGGTAAGTAACAAATTAAAAGTTATTACTCACTAGCCGTTTTAAAAATGTTACCTCAATAATTAATTACGTAGTAAATAGTTGCGTAAAAATTAAAAAAAAAGTATATTAAAGGACATTCCAAAGATGATACTTTTGTAAATTTCACATACAAATTTTGAGCGACAGTTAAGAATCCCGGATCTGGATTTTTACCATTTTTAAAGTAGTTTATGAAAGATGAGGTCTAAATAGCAAATAAAAAAAATAAAACTTGCAGTAGGTTCACAAATTTTGAAAAAAAAAGACGAAAATTAATTTGGAATACAATTTTCCCATTGGCGCTTTTAAACCAAAATTAAAATAGGTTGTGACGACAGTTAAGATACCAGAATCTAGGTTTTTACAACAAATTATGAACCATTGGGTCTAATTAACAGATAAAAAGAATAAAATTTGTGGTCGGTCAACAAATTTCGGAAAAAATACACTTTTAAGGTGAATCCGAGTCTTGGCGTCGCTGCGTTTGTCAAAACCGCTTTACTCGTTAAAAACATCCCTCAAGAACGGTTCAACTCGGCAAAGTGTGGATGTTAATCCGACGGATATTAGGGAGCAACTGGCAGCTCCCCACCGCTAGTCACTGTCGACCCACCTACAACACGCGGACTGGTGATAAAATGTTTTCTATAATTTTTATGGGAAAATTGTAATTTTCAAAATTAATTTGTACCCTTATTACAAGTCAGACTAAATTCATTCTCACCTTGAGCTTGTATTTTTCTGTTCTTTCGTTTGGTAAAGCCATTTCTATAGGAAATAGTGTATTTTCGAGTCCGGGATTCTTAACTCTAGCCAAACTTTGAATTCATTACTGATATTATTAAACGGTACAGACCGGGACAGTTTGAAATACTCCCCTGTGGACTTGTATCGAGAAGCAGATGATTAAATATTTAAAAATTATGCAAAATCTTTAATATCGCTTTAGTTTTCATGGGAATTAGGATATTATATTCTTGACAAATCCCCAAATTACTTATTCTATTTTTAAAATACTCCCCTACTGCAAATTCTATATTTTGGTGTGATTTCCCTAGAAAGTAGGTAGGAACAGAGTGAATTTTGTTAATTCAAAATTGAATAAAGGTTCGAGATTTTTGGAAAGCTATATCTCCAAAATTATTGGCAATCATAAAAAAGTTTAAACTATTTATGCCCGATTTCTTTACTCATAGTTATCTTGAAGTTAGCGAACCTCAGGTTAAATTGACAAAATAACCAATCGGATGATTGATTTATTTGTTTTGTTGTCGTCTGATTGGCTATTTTGTCAATTTAATCTGAAGGTCGCTAACTTGAAGATAACTATGAGTGAAGAAAGAGCATTAGAAGACTTTATCCGGGATAGTATAGATGTAGAACAATATTTCTAGTTTCATACTTAATTAATTTTATTTCTACCTATTTTGGGCAGCCTGTGGCCAAAAAAGATAAAGCAAAAAATAATGTATTTCCATGCAAGTGGGATGACTGGACTACTTATGAAAGAAATTTGTGGATTAGATAAAAAAAATTTCAGTATTTAAATAGTCATTTTTAGACAGCTAAATGCGTTCCCAACGCCCAGAGTGGGGGTAATTGCCTCGCTTAAGTATTTTTCATAATAAATAAAAATTTTGAAAGAAGTTTTCAATTTCAAGCAAATAAAAAATGTATTAACCCCCCCTTGAAAAAAATCTTACGGACGTTCATGGACGAGTACATCAAACTTATTTCCAAGTAAATAAATACAAACCACACCAAAGTACATAATATGTAACGCCTGAACTAATTATGAAAGAAACCCGAGGATTAAACAAAACATGTTTGTCCTAAACTTCTGGAGGCATGGGCGCCCATAAATAGGGAGTAAATAAATTGCTATGCCCTAGTTTTCTGAGCACTTTGCAAAATTATAATTTTCTATTTCTAACAAATTGTAAGATATCTTTAAACTTTAGAGTTAGCTCCCCAATTCCATGGACGCTCACGGCTGGGGATCAACAAGTTAATTTCCAAGTAAACAAACGCAATTCGTGAAAAATTCTAGTTAATTTGCGTCATTGATCATCATAATCTTTTTCCTCTGGGCTTTTCATTTGTATTTAATATTTTAACCAAAAAAACATTCCACAACGCAAAACTGGTGACCTAATCAGTTTTTAAAACTGAATTTCACTTTATCTAATCTTACCAAAGGTAAAATTATTAGAATTACCGTTTTTATCAAACACTTAACTTTTAATTTAGCTATCATAAACTTTTTTATATTTCGCTATCAAATCAATCAATAATTTTCTTTATGACGAAATTTTAGGTGCGTCGACATTAAATAAAACACTATAAAGCAACAGAAGCAGGAAAAAACAACAGGATCTCAGCATCCTGATCAAGATATAAACATACAAATCACTTACACTTATATTTCTGGTTGGCGCAGGGGGTGGAGGTCCTCTGCTTCTATTACTGTCACTTGCCATTTGTTTCTTTAAAGCAGATTGTACTTCATTATGGAAGTTGTTGAAATTTTTAGGTGCAGGCATATGTGGCAACGAACTACCACCGTTAGAATTTGTATTTGTATTTCTAGAATTGTTTACAGAATTTAAACTATTAAAGCCGCCGTTATTGCTTTTCATGCCATCTAAAATAGAAGACAAAAAAGTAGTCGCAATCCTGGAACATCTTTTGCACTACTCACCGCTACGATTACCTGCCGGCCGTAACTTTGGCATGCCCTCACTAAAGAGGCCTCCTAATCCATTTGGCACGGATGGCTTACTCGAAAAACCACCCCCGCTGGGTGCATTTGTCGAATTGGACGACGCTTTCACCCCTCCTAACGTGGTAACGGTGTTAATGAGAAATTATGATAAATGTCACTCGACACATTACCTGATACTAAAGGCGCACTTCGATCGTTAGTAACGGCCTTTCTCAATTTCTTTCCTTGCTTAATGGAATTCAAAAGAGCGCCTCGGCTGTCACCTGACGATTTGGATGGCGAGGAGCTAAAGAACGGAGGCGGCGGAGGCCCCATCGACGGTGGAGCCAAAGGCGGAGGCGGTGGTGGCCCGGGGCATCTTAATCTAAAGAAAAACTATGGTCACAAAACCGCACAAGATTTCGGAAAAAAGTAAAATCAAGGTTAACAGTGTCAACATGCACACCTCACGAATTTGTTGTAAATAGAGGAAAACACTTGTGCTGTGTTGAAATTTCAACTAAATATAGACGGCACTTGATTATCTTATCTATCACAATTAATGTAAACCAATTCCAATAAGCAAATAGCCATTATATGGATATTGCCAACGTAAACTTCCACTCACCTACGTTACTGGCGAATTCAAAAAAAAATAATAATAAAACCCCCACGAAACTAAATAAATTTAAAAACTTTGTAACGCAACTTCATGTTTACATTTTTATTAATATTCGAAACGACATTATTTACTACACGTTATTTTTTAAACTTTCTCTGCTCCACCTTGCCAGTACTTCGTCGACCATTAAAAATTCAAAGATGGTGGAAATAGCTCAAGTTTTTCGCTTGTACGCATGCGCGGCCAACAATTCGAATTTAATTTTCGTGAATTTTACGCAAAACCCGCACACAAATAAAAAATAAAGCCTAATAAAACTACCGAAAAGATGTAAACGGTGAAATTTACAGGTTATAAGTTGACGTAAAGGTCGCAATGAATTTATACCAATTTCTATATTTACAAGTCATCGAGGGAGGCTGACTACTTTTTGTTTTCAACTGTCTCCCACGTTACCACATAATTTTTTGATTTAAAAATAGGCGACTCAGAACCGGAATAGAAATATTAATAAACAATAACCGAATGTCAAGTGTTGCGGTTACAATTTTTTTTCCATACGCGCAGACACAGCCGCGTGCCGGAATGGCGTTAAAATTTTAATAAAAAGCACCCTATGCCATTTTGCAAAAAATACTGTCTCAATTGAGATCTGATCAGTGGCGGCTTCCTCTATGTGTGACAATTGGACACCTGTTGAAATGTAAAGCTGAAAAAATTAGGAAAGTTCTGTAAAACATGAGCGGGGGTATTTTACAAAATTCTTATTTATATGTCGAAATGCGTAATTTTTGCCAACTTTACAATACCAAAAATATGAAATAACTTAGGCCTTTACATTAATTACGTAAGGCTTTGAGGAGGGGGATTGATACATTGCATAGATTAATTTTCTTAAATAATACAAAACTTCCACCAGTTGGGGTTTAGAAACAATGATTTTTGCAGGAATACTATAGTAATTACCCAGCTAACATTTTAACGTTATTTACTGATCACTGACCAATAATATGACGTGATAGTCACGTCATAAAATATGACAAATTTATGGTGTCATAAAATTTGATTGTAGTGTTTCCATATTATATATTATGAATTTATAACGTAATTCAGTAGCAAACGTCTATATGACGTAGGTTTTCGGTATTTACATATTATATCCACGTATGTACTAAAATTTAATTTGCACATGTTGGTGGACGTTAAAGCCGCCAATGAAAATACCGATGAAAAATTTTGAATCATCAAAACGTTAAAAATTTCGTGACGGTCCTGTGCTGTACCTTCACCTTTCTTTCATAAGTGACATTAATTATTGAATCATAAAGTAATGAATCATGGTCAAATTTAAAAGGAACTTTATCTCTAAAAAGGAAAAAAGCCAACCACATTGCCGACAACAACAAAGTGCGATTACATTATTTGAAGGGTACAGGAATAAAACAAGGTAAGTCCATTTTTTTGGAAAATGAAACTGTTAATCCCATTTCTTGCCTTTATATGGCTCTTTCTATATGTAAAATATCAAAAAAATAAAACTAGAGATGTCCACAAAATTTAACTTTGAAAATATAGTATACCGGAATAAAACAAGGTATGTCCATGCGGAACTGGAATAAAACAAGGCAAGTCCACTGTTTGTATTATTATTATAAACACATTAAGATCTCTTTTAGGTCACAATGGTTTTTGTTGGGTGAGAGAAATATTTGACACTGCCCTTACAACAAGCGGCCAATTCAAACACAGCGTTTAGTATTTTTATGATTGATTTATTATGGTTTGTATACTAAATTTTGTTAAATTTTAAGTGACAGTAAAAGACCATAATATCAGAATTCGTAAAAAATTAATAAAAATGTCACAATACTGCATTTCTTAATTCTGTTATGCACAATTTATGGAAGCATTAAATCTTAATATTTTATAATTTTGCTGAGTGTCTTTTTTTACAAAAATAGGGCGTTATGAAATATTTATTTTTGAAAACAACTTCAGTACCTAAACTAAAATCAATTAAAAATTTAAGTACTCTTGAGGTTAGCATTTACCCTTAATTTTAGAAATTAACTATGTAAAATTGGTTGGATACTATATTAAAGCAAAAAGAAAAATTTTTTACTAAAACACCAAACTTTGAAAATGAATTTTTTAATAGTTAACTTTAAAAATAAAATTAAAAATAAAATAAACTTTGAAAATAAAATTAAGGGTGTTGCTACCCAAGGGGTGTTTATAACTTTTATATGGTTTCCTAAATTTGTTAAAATGAAAAAAAACATTGGCGTTAATTTAATTAATTTAAGTAAATTTTTCGGTCGAACACCGACTAGACTATACATGGACATACCTTGTTTTATTCCTGTAATATATAACTTAACTATCGTTTTAATTATTTTAATAAAAAATACACGTAATTTTTAGTTTATTATCACGTATTTTTGTTAAAAAGTGTTTTCTGAAACGTTATTTTAAAATAAATTTAATAAAATGTATAACCTTTGTTTACTACAAAAGAATTAACATTAAAATTAAGATTTCTCTATATTCTACTTTTGTGACATACCCTGTTTTATTCCTGTACCCTTCATTTATAATAGTGTAAACAAGGCGATCGTAAATGCATTGAACCGTGCAAAGCGTACAAATTTAGCAGGACGTTAAACTATAAAAATTGTCGAATTTATTGTACCAACAATTTTAAATGTTGCAAGAATTTATACGAGTAGCATTTGGTTAACAAATATGGAGCGTTGATGACAAATTCAATGAAAAAATGCTAATGTCAATTGCACTCCTTTTCCTAAACAGACGTGAAAATTCTAAAAATTCTCTGACTCACTCATTTAATTACCATTCATAAGTGTTATGGATCTATTGACAAAAAATTCTTACACATAACAGTGGTGTAGCAGCCATGTGGTACTCATGGGAGCAATAACTTTTTGCTTATCAAAAATGTACACTTTAAAAATGAAATTTTTGTAAATTGCTTATGAACTTGTGAAATGTTTTTTAATTTTTAGAAGCTAAGTGAAATTTTAGTGAATTTATTAAACCTCCTCAGTTAAACTCAGTCCTAAATGATTAAAATCCACTTTATAATTGAAAATATTTAATAAATCGAAACAGAATTGTACAACAATGTCTCAAACTAAAATTGTAAGTGGTAAAACTAAGTTGACTAAAATTTCTCTTAAATTGTAAAAAAAAAACATTAATTTTTTTATGATAGCCAAGTGAATTTATAATTAAACATTATAATATTAAAAAATTCAATTAATTAATAGAACTTCGCTTATCCGACGAGAATCTTAAATTCGAAATATAAAATATATATTGGTGTATAAGCCTCACGTCTCAATTAAAAAAAAAAGTAATTTATGTGGAAAATAATCGGGAATAATCCAGTTAATAATACTTATTCTTATTAAAAATTTATACTATCAAATAACTCAGCTAATTCGGTCATTTAAACTTAACTGATAAAAATTCGACAATTTTATTTCAACGATGTTTCTGAAATAAAATTGTTTTTTTCAAATTCATATATTATAATCGGGGAATTGTGATCGAAAATAAAAAAAATGTAATTAAATTAATAAACTTTGATAAATAAAATAATATTTACATCAATTTAAAATATATAAATTTTCAACCTGTAAAATTAGTAACAAAATACTTTTGGCTAAAAAAATCTATAACTACTGTGGAGGCGCGTCTTGTGATTCTTTATAAACGTTCTCTAAAGCCATTGTTATTGTCCGAATGTCTCCTTCGATTGTCTTTGCCCAATTTTCGACGTCTCCTAATTCCTTAAGCGCACTGCTGAAAGTCTCTACTAAATGTAACCACTGTTGAGTTTGTTTGGAAAAGTTAATAGCACTTGAATGAAGTTGCTTAGCTTCAGCATCTAAACGTTTTTGATTGAGATAAGCTTGAGCGACACTGAAAAATTTGAAATTTAGTTTAAGGACAATAAAGTTTTGGTGACGTTTACCCAACATTTAAGTGATCTACGAGAGCCTGAGTCAAATCGCTGGCTGATGTTACGGCTTCTTTTCGTTTATTTTCTACACACATGAAACGATAAATTAAAGTAATGTAAACATAACCTAAAATTTCACTAACCTTGCGATTCTTTACGTGCAGATTGTTTACTTTGGTGTTCTTTTACCATGGACGATAACATTTTTAATAAAATTGTTCAATTTTTACTATGAACATTGATAACTGTCAAATTCTTTTGACATTTGATTGTCAACACAACACAACGGAGGCGTTCAATATGGGGCTACTGGTGCGTTCTACTCAACGCCCACGGCGCGGCAACCGCTGTCGTTCATTCAACCAATCACGAACGCCCAAAGGGGCTTTTGGTTTTTACAAGACATATTTATTGCTTTTAAAGGTTAATTTTAGGTGTACACCAAATTTCACTAATTTAAATCGCAAAGATTAGATATCTGCAGTGGCGGATCTAGCATCTTGCCATACCAAACCTTGAAACTTAGCCCAAATGAATTTAACGCTAATTAATATTTTCAATTTAGGATATGACGTCATCAGGTTTGACTCTTCGCTTGTATGCGTACGACATTAATATTTCTTAACAGTGCCAAAACAATAGAACTTTTTCATGTGCATAAATTTAACAAGGAGGTACTTCTTTGGTATTTGTACTAGTCGCCAGTCTTTTAAACATGGGGGTCAAAGCACTTGATTTTAATCAACCTTACAATTTTCAGGCTGCTAAAATTCTGATAACAATCTAACGTCATCTGTGAACTCCAACGATATACTTTTTTCAATTGTTTTTCTAATACGCTGCAACCTGTGGGCAACAGCATTCAAAGGGCAACTCTGTTTTGCAAAACGTTTATTTTAAAGTAACAATCTCATCTAAAAACACCGTACGTTTTCCAATTGCAATCTAATGCGGTGTTGTCTTAAATTAAAGAAAATATATCGATTTCACAAAATTCAAATCATATTTGTATTTTCCATCATTCGATACAGCAAGAAACAACCCAAAAATGGTTACAAAAAATATATTGGGTCAAGCTGGGACATGATGCACTTGGGTAAAAAATAAAAAATGGAATAGGAGCGATTGTGATATACAAAGCCAGTGTTGATTATATTTAAAGTTTATTAACTTAGATGAAATAAACAAACAAAATGTATAAATTAATCTACCTTACATAAATGCAAAAACAAACAAACCGGTTAAGTTGATCAGTTTTTTTTTTCGATAAAAACCCTTCTCAAAAATCTTGCCTATTCTCTTTTCAAATCGACAACCACAATTATTTGGTAGTCTTCGTAACCTTTAGACAGATACAACACTAAAATTTCATTCTTCACAATTTCAAGAGAGTTGCAAACGAATTTTCAATTCTCTTGACAAATTCAAAGTGATTTTGATTGAATTGAATTTTCGATTGACATTATTTTCATTTTTCTCACAGAGAGAGATGAATTTTTTCATGGGAGAAATTTCTTATTTCTTAAACAAACTTGAAATTCATCCATTGGGTCTTGTTCTTAACCCTTTTCAAACAAAGGAAAACAATATTAGTGTAAAAATTAATTATTTATTACTCTAAACCTAAGGACAAGTTTTTTATTTTATTATGTACAACTAAATGAAAAATTAAATACACAAAGAGTAATATATAAAAGAAAATTGCCAAAATTGTCAAAACAAGGCAAAACCGACTTAAACTAAATGCAATGACTGCAAACACGAGGAGCGGTTCCACAAACCACCCAAATACACAGAAGTGTAATTTTTAAAATAAAACGAGTTCCTAAAGAAATAGTCAATAAAAAAAATCTAGTGAAATTTTAAATTTAGTCCAAACTCGTTTTAACATTTGAATATTTTGTATAATAATCAAAATCTCCGCGCTCCGTTATTAGTGCTCTTCCTTGGTTTAATAACGACCTGTAAGTAGGATTACAATAAAAACCCATTATCAATCATTTAAAACTACATTTCATAGCAGAGGCATGGTCTTAAGTATTAAAAAATTAAAAA